>CABFOV010004918.1:8663-38519 GCA_902141375.1 Timema poppense | reverse complement strand
GTAGAATATACCACTAACTTTTTATGTTGGGGGGTGGGGGGGGAAGTTGATCCATATTTAAAAAATACATTTAATACACCAATCTCACACGTCAGAATTTTCAAAATTATGCCAAATTATACGTTCCAAAATGTTGTATTTTCTTGACGTTTATGAAAATAATAATCAGTGTATGTTGGCTGATTATCAAGTCTACGGGCCGCACAAAACCATGGATATAAGGCCACATGTGGCCCACGAGTTTGGCATGCCTACCAAAGATCATTTGACCGACCACTGAAGTGAGTTAGGTGAGTATTTAAATAATAATTTATATTTGCTTAGTGGCAAATAAATTGTATACGTAGTGAAACTAATAAAACACCATACCTTATTTAAGTTTTAATAAGCAGGGGCTGCGGAACGGGAGGGTTGAGGTGGCTCGAGTCCTCCCTTGTTTTTATTTTGAGGAGCTGGGACTGTCTTAAGCCCCCTTCCCCAATATGTCCTAAGTAAACTCAAAACCTATTTATAAAAACATACCTCTTTTATCATCAGTTTGGTCATTTTAAGTAATGAAGACAAAAATTTATAATTATTTTAATAAAGTCACTAATTTTTCTGTTTATGTTTTTCTCCATAGAAAAAAACACTTACACGAAAATAAAATAACTCACACTAGGCTTATTTGTTATTGCCTTAGATAAAAAAAACTACTAGAATAGTAAAGCCAAAGGGTAATACTTATTGACATTTTTGAAACAAATAAGAACAAATTGATCAAATTTCACAGTTGAATTGTAAATTTAGTTTAGACACGAGGTGGTTTGTCAACCACAGTCCAAATTTTATATTTGCCATTTAATTTAATTTGTGCCACCTTCATAAAATTATAAAGCAGGACATCAAGAAACTTAATAATTTTTCTTGTTGAGGTTTGAATAAAAGATTGTATTATTTCTAAACCTACGTTAAACATTGTTGTGATATTATATTTGATTATGTTGGATGAATGGTTTGAAAGAAAAATACTAAGTATTTAACCAATCCTAGTTTAAAGGTCCATTAAGTTGCCCTCCACAATATGAGCCTTGACAGGGGTGATACGTACACTTAATTAACCCTGAAAGGTAGCAGGCTTACCTTGCATGGTTCAACTATGGCGTGGCCTATGAGATAAAACTATAGCATGGGCGAAGAGAGGGAGTTAATGGGGTGGAAAAACCATATATTTCCGAAACTTTACGAAGTTCTTAATATTGATAACAAAAGAGTGTTTAAATTATTTATCTTAATTTGATTCTGCTATCCGATCTATAGATCTTCATATAAAAACATCCAATTTTCGAAAATGTGTCGGGGAAAGGCCACTTCTAATATCGTTTAGAGGCATCAAGTTTTTACAAATAGCTGTATTATATTTGTATAACCTGAACAGTTAGTAAAACGCGGTGATGAACTAATAATATAAAAAATTGAGCTTTAGTCAAATTATATTTGAGCCGACATTGACGCGAGTGAGAGAGAGAGAGAGAGAGAGAGAGAGAGTGTGTGTGTGTGTGTGTGTGTGTGTGGTGGTAGGGTGGCGGTACGAAGGGGGAAGCGGGGAATCAAAGAGGCTTCAACTACCATGTTAGGAACTTACAGTTAAGGTTAGTCTAACCTAACCTTTTCCTAGAAAGTTATTACGTCACACCCTTTTAAATAAATTTACTGGATATTGAAGAAAAAGTTATGACATACAAAACTGTTTTTAATGTTATCAGTCACAAATATATCATTAAATTATATTATCGATTTTAGTTTACAGTAGTATTTCATAAGCTTAATCAAATACGATACAAATCAAGTAAGTAGTATTTTAACTCTTGTATATGTTTATATACATACATCCATCTTTTTAATGTCATGGTCATTTGTTTTGGCTTTTTTTCTTGGAAGAGAACACATTAATTTTTCTTACACAAAACAATAAAAATGTCATAGCAATGACATTCTTCCCAGCTGATCTGAATACGATGATAGCCAATGTCAACTTCTAGAGGCAGTGGCGCACTTAATGATGGCGATGAGGTGGGGGAGGGGGGATTTGCTCCCCACTACCCCTACAAGAGTGCAAATAATGTTAATAAAAGCAATTTAGTTCGGCAAAGAAAAGTTTTATATCCTTTCGATCATAAAATTTTGAAACCAGTCGTAATACCACGAGCACTAAAACGGTTTGGTCGTAAACATCGATACCAATTCACTCTCGAAAAATAGTCTATTAATATATTTTGTTACCGTTACAAAAAGGCTAACAATATGAAATACTGTAGATTCTTGAACATTCTAAATGGATGAGACCGAAGCTATCTCGGCTTACCGAAAGTCTCTGCCTATACAGAATAACACCCGCTTCGGTGACTGAATGGTCCACTGGCGTCACTCTCGTAATATACTGACTGGACTGACGATGACTGGGAGATTAGGGTTAAAACCCTGGTCGGGTGTACTGGGGGTTGTTTTCCCTTAAATCAGCGGTTCCCAATAGTTTTTTTGATTACGTACTCCTTGGCAGCCCATTTTCATAAATTGTACTCTTATTTTTTATTTTTTTTGCTAAATGCTTAATTACTGCAGAAGTAGTCATTTCTGATATATTTGTTTGCAACTGAAATTAGTGATGGGATCAAAAAGCAATGTGATAATAAGCTGAATAAAGAGGGTATATATTTTTTACATTCAAAAATTAAAAGTTACAATAAAAACTAACACATCTAATTTATTTATTAATTTATTAATAGTTGAAAAAAACATTTTATGTTTGAAATTTAATTTATTTACTTAAGGTCAAATATAGAAGAAAGCTCGAACCGCCCCTCGTCATATCGTTGAGTTAATTTAATAACTTTTGACTGATCTTTTGTCTTACACTGCTGGAATATGTAGCTCTTTCCGTCATTATTTAAATATTTCCGCGTACCCCCAAACATCCGAGCACGTACCCCACATTTATAACCCTGCCCTAAGTGGTTTTCCACTCTTCATCCACGCAAATGCAGATACACTTCCTATAAATTCAAGCTTCCTTATCCCCAACACATATGCGTACTACCCGAACGGTTAGTAAGACACAGTGCTATAAAATAAAAAGAAATATAAGGAATAACGTGTGGTAAATTATTAGAGAAGGGTAGTTGTTAATTAAATAACACTTAATTAAAAGTCACTACACAAAAAAACAAAAGAGGCAAACGGAACTAGCGACTATACTCGCTGCTATGACTATAAAAAAGGATAGAACACTGTAAATAAAGCAAAAACATTCATCATGGGTGGCAGGCAATATGTTAACGTAAACATATCAAACTGGCACTCTACGATGATGTCAAGCTTTCAGCCTATGTTGACTGCTCAAAAGGATTTAACTCCTAATAAAGAAGCAAATTCGCCGAAGGAGGGAATAAGTTTACGCATGCATACCAAACTTTCGGCCTACGTTCAATGATCATGTACGGCCCCCGGATGGTTTGATAAACCTACATACAATGCGGTTAGATTCTTTTTATAAACATTATATAAGGGCACCAATTTTTTAAATCTTTATTCACCAAAGATCGATTCCCCAAGAAAGTTTTAATTTGCACACCAAATATATGCAATGCCGATAGGGGTGGTCCTCCAGCTGGGGGTTTTGCGTGGGCGTGATGAGCTAATACCCTCCCAACCGTTAAAAAATATACATCAAGAAACACCTCAAACAAGGTGCTTAGGAAGATATTTGGTCCAAAACAGGACCAGGATCCTGGGGAGTAGAGGAGGTTACATAATGATGAGTTACACATACTGTACTCATACCAAGACACTGTTAGGATAATCAAGTCTCGTAGATTACGGTGGGCAGGACATGCAGAGCTAATAGGAGATTCTAGAACCGTGTTCAGGCTATTGACTGGCAAACCCAATGGGAATAGACCATTGGGAAGATCTAGACGCAGATGAGAGGAAAACATTAAAATATACCCGAAAGAGTTAGGTTGTAGTGAGGTGGACTGGATAGAACTAGCCCAAAATAGGGATAGGGTGTAATGAGGTGGACTGAATAGAGCTAGCTCAAGATAGAAAGGATGTAATTAGGTGGACTGAAGAGAACTAGCTCAATATAGAGAGGATGTAATGAGGTGGACTGAAGAGAACTAGCTCAAGATAGGGATAGGATGTAATGACGTGTACTAGATATAACTAGTTCAAGATAGGGGTAGGGTGTAATGAGGTGTACTGGTTAGAACTAGCTCAAGATAGAGATAGGTGGCGTAGTTTATTAAGTGCGGCAATGAACTTTCGAGCTCCAAATTTCATTGAGTAAGCAAGTAGTGAGAGGTTTTTTTTCTGCTGAAAATAATCACATCTTTGTGATTTTTTTTTAATGCGGCTCCCACTCAGTACATTTAGTTTTCAATGTGGTGCTTATGATGAAACAAGTTTGAAACCCCTGCGTTAACTTTGCTGACTTTATAACTTACTGTTCTATTTTTAGACACCCCAAAGAGGTGGAAAGAAGGATCAATTCTCGGGAACCGATTATCAAGGGATCCCTCCTTACATGTTAAAACACCTTTTTTACTTTTTCTCAGTCGGAAGGCAATGAAACAAACGAGTTTGGCGATAACCACTTGCCCTGTGAACTACGGAAATACAGCTTCTGGTGCCAGGTCCGCAAGGTGTTCAAACCCCGACCGGTACCCAGGGCTAAAGAATGCCCCCCCTCCCCTACTTTTTGTAATGTTCGTCCTAAATGGCTGTGAAACCTTATTTGTCTCGGGGGCATTTAGAAAAAAAAGAGGGGTATTTGAGGGGCCTACGGACCCTCCCTGATTAAATGTCTAGAAAATATTTACTGTGTCCGTCTGGAAATTTTTTGAAAATTAGATTTTTCTCTCGTGTATTTGGAGTTGTCCTTTCAAATAAACATTTTTAAATTTGAATGCCCCTAAAAGATATTTAGAGTGGTCTTCACCTGAAATTAAATGCCTATTATAAAATCTATTTTAAGTTAGTCTTCCCCAGGCAAATTTTGGAAAATTAGTTGAGTATAATCTATTTAGGGTGTCCTCACCTGGAAAATCTTTGAAGATTAAATGTCTCTTGAAACTATTTAGAGTGGGCCACTTCCGGAAAATTTTGAAAAATATGATAATCTCAGCGATATTTCAAAAAATCTGGCTCTGGCAAATTTTACGATTGAATATCTCTAGAATTTATTTATAATGAACTTCCCTCAAAAAAATTTTGAACGTTGGATGTATCTAGAAACTATTTGGAGTTTGTTACAAATCCATCTCTCAGCTTCACATTCGAGAATATCACGGAATGAGATAAATCTAAAAGGTGGCAAGTTTTTTTCTGGGGGAGGGAGGAATTTATTTCAGTCGGGTGGGGGGAGCAAGTTCTTTCCATAGGGGGGATGAAAACCCCATCCCTATCTCTCGTTCCTACACTCATTCTTGACTTAAGTTTGGATATTTTAAAAACTTTGTTGTTTCTTTTAAAAATGAAAAGCATTGCACAAAAACTAATGCGTAACCTAATTGAACACTAAAATGTTACGCACATGATGAAGTATTTAAACTGAACTAAATATTTACTGCCCGACATTCTTTGTGTGCCAAATTTAGTTTCATTACAAAAATGAAGTTTCCAAAAACATGGAAATGAAGGACAGGATGGGGGAGAACCAATAATTATATAATTGTAACACATGCCAATAAGTTCTTTTTTTTTAATAAACTCCATCTAGTGGGTTGGGCATGCACTGTTCTTTAGTATAGATAGGCATTATATTGCTTGTCATTTATATTTTATTTTGTATCTTTGTAATCTTCTACAATTTTTTTAAGCATGTGAATCTGTATCTGGGGCCGGTTCCATGGTACCAATAGCCCCTCCTCCATCCCCTCGTGGTCAAGTGTTTTGACCATGACTTCAAACTCATTGGCCATAATGAGCGTTACTCAACACTTTCCTCTGTGATTGGTGACCTGCGATACGATGAGCACCAACTTCACAAAAAATTATCAAATCAAAGACCATAAATAAATAAATAACTCGAAGAAACCGCGGCAGGTCATCAGACAAATCATTTTATATAATTTCCAATTGAGTTTGTCTTTCCACACCCTCCAAAATCAGATCTAGAAAGCTGAAACCTTAAACATTTATCCTTTAGGCCAGTAGTATTCAAGATGTTGTGTTCGCATATCCCCAGATATAATTTCTCTTCAACTGTGTGCACCCAAAGTTGTTGTTGTTGCATAATTAAAGTTATAAGTATTATAATCTATATCCAAAATAATTCAATAATTCACATCCAAAATAATATATTTAATAATAAGATTAAAATTATAAATATAAATGTCCATGTATATATTCCTATATATCTATATGTACATAATGCCTATATATACACATTTTACGTAACCCCTTATATATTTTTGGTCACCCCTGAGGGTACGCGTACCCCAGGTTGAATGCCCCGGGCTTAGGCCATGGGCAGAAACTAAAGGAGCTAGATCTTCAACTTTCATTTTTTTTTAAATGTAACTAAAATGGAATTGATTTAGTTCACCCTCACTTTATCCACTAATACGTACTAACTGACAAAAATGTACTTTCTTTTATAAACAATGCCCAACCTTCCATGCGCTTATCAATTGAAGGTTGGATTTTGTTAAGTTGGTTAATATTGTATACAGTAATATACAGACTTAAAAACTCTTTTTTTTTTTAATCCGTTGACTGGCTTGGATTTAACGGAACCTTGAATTATCGAGAGACTACTTTACCTCTAATAAAATTGTTTTGAAAGACTGAAGGACTTACAAGCCCCGCGGAATGTGAGATAGGAACTCACATCTTACACAGAATAGTTGTGGGAGTTGAAAACATTTGGCAATAGTAGAGCTGTGCTCACGAGCCGAGAAGAAATTGGCGCACAGTTAAGCGCCATTGTGGCGCCTCTAAACCAGGCGCCAACATTACCCGAGCGTAGCCTACTTGGAAAACCGGCCATGGCCTTTTATATCACGGAGCTCCGAGTGAGTGAGACGAAACAACATGAGCAACAAGTGGCCTCGCCTTGGAGCTACACTCAACACACCCAGACCCACAACACCATTGCAACTTCTACATTTCATATAAAAAAAAACATTCTTATTGTTTTGTTAAGTTTAACATTAAATTACCCGCATCGGTGGTCACGTGGTCTAAGACCTGAGACGCTAATATCCCAACCTTTTTGTTTTCGTAACCCCGGATATAATTTCTCTTCAACTTTGAACCCTCAAAGTTTGTTGGTGCAAAATACAAGCTACACACATTCTATAATAGCCTTCTAAAACAAATAAAATCAATTAAATCCTAAATAATGTATTAAATAATAACGCTTAGGCTACTTCACGAGGAAAACAGCTGCCCTAAGACGTCACTCTCGCAATAGACAGAGCAACTGATGACGGGGATATAGGGGTTTGAATCCTGGTCGTATGTACTTTGGGTGATTTATTCTCTAAATGACTTTCCCCTCTCCCTCCACGTAAATCAAGGCATACTTCCACTAAAATTCAACCCTCATCATCATCCCTAGCACATTAGTGTAATTAGTACATATACGTAAAACACAGACGGTTAATTAAACGTGATGCAAACAAAAAAGTTTGAATTGGGTGCCCATTTAAAGTTATTTGACGAAGGCTTTTCAATGAGGAAAATCTAAGAAGGGGCCTTTGATAGAAAAAGTGAATCTTCAAATATACATGCACGTGAATCATTTTTCAAGAGCGTAGAAAGGTGGGGTCTGGACCCCCCCTGGAATAGGTTGGACCCCCTCCTGCATTCGTTAAAGTGGGGTATACATATGCATATAAAATCTTAATGTCAAAGTTGTTTTGCTTTTATCACAGTTTTTATTGTATATATCGTCAACCAAATACTAGTTAATATTTTAAAGTTCACCTTCAAGATGCTCCTTTTAAAGCTTCCAATTGTAAAATTAGCTCTCTCAACATTTCAAATTCCTTTCATTCCCTACATTCAATATGGTATTGGAAAACTAAGGACGTTTCTTGGAATGAGCCGACTAAGTGTGGTCCAAGAATATTGGAGCCAAACATTTTTGCTATCGCTTGAAAGATCTTACTTGAGAAATTAACAAGAGGAAAGAGAAGCTTAAATAAAATAACAACTTAACTGTCAAATATAGTTTTTGTAGTTTCTGGAGGTAGGTTTAGGTTTATTGCCCTTCCCTCACCCATTATATCAACACATCTATTTATTCAAAACATAGTTTTGTAACTATGAACATTTTTTAGTCATATACAAAATTTAAACATCGTTGCTAATTATTACAAGGTTGGTAAAGGTTGTGTTAGGAGAATCAGTGGTAAAATAGTAATGACCTATTGCTAATATAGAATTGATGTTAGTTATACAAAATATGTCAAATCTTAAAAAAAAGAGTAGATATACCGTATACGCTACACACCTGGTTAATAAAATAACTACCAGTAGAAACTACTCCCTACGAGCCACCAAAATAAGTGAGATGTTTTTATTTCGCCACGTTTCACTACATATTCGGTTATACATGTAAGTAAGCTACTAATTACGCTATTGTTATAAGAATGATAGAGGTAGAACGTAGAATAAATATACTTGCATTTGCTTGGGGGAAGAATGGAAAACTATTTAGGGGGAAGAAACCTCAGTACACTCGGCCGGGATTCAAACCCCGACGTACCCTTCACCAGTAAACCAGACCTAATCATCTTGGCCATGTGCTCACTGGTACGGGTAGATAATTATAATTTCAATGATGCTAATATTAACGATATTATAATCGCTTAGGTGTAAGTTTTAAGATAAATATGTTATAAGATTTGTTAACAAAATGGTTTGTTCTTTTTAAACATATCTATTTTTACTTTCTCATATAAAGATAAAATATTGTAATCGTAAAAAAATTGACTTCGAAATTATGATGAATATTTACATTTAATGTCCATCCGAACCCAAAAAAGTGTATCTGGACCTTTTGTGTGAGTCCCTCAGTTTGATTGTATCTGGTGCCAAAACCGAAATGATTGGAGATTTTGTTAAGATTTGTTAATTAGACCTATATCCATTTGTTAAATTTTAATTCTAGCCCTTAAAATAATGGTTGTTTAATGATTACTATTTTTGAAAAATTGGAAATTTTTCACAAAATGGCTTTACAAATTGTCTTGATGTTTGACAGTAATTAAAATTAAAAGCACAAACATCAAGAACTGAACAATGCCTCAGGACTATAAACAAACTTAATGTATTCTAAAATTTCTAGCAATTTTGTTTAAAATAGATATCTGAGATGTATTTGACATGATAAATAATACTGCATACCTATTTTTTGGGAGAAAATTCGTTTAAGTGTAGTTTACTAACAACTACTTTTTTAAATTAGATGTTTCTCGAAAATTGCTCTACGATATGTATCCATTGAGTATTTTACCTGATGAATAACACTATACTTGTTTTTAAGAGAAAAATTGATACATAGGTAGTTTATACATGACTTATTTTCTTGAATTAAAAATATTTAGAAAATGGCTTTAATGTTTTTGTTAAAATTTCATATCTGGGCAGTGGGCATATGAAATAGAGAGGACGTAGAAAGGGAGGGTTGGGGTGGTGGTTCTGACCTCCCTAGGAATTTGATGTACCCCATAGACAAAAGGTATAGTAATATTATCTAGTGGAACCCCCCTGTCCCCCCCCCCATAAATATTAGCTTTCTACCTCTTTGATCATTTTACTTATTTAATGCTATGGGTGTGAAACATGTTCGCTTACCTTACATGTCGAAAAAAATAATTAGGATGTTCGAAAACAAGATGATTAGGAAGACATTTGATCGAAAATAGGATGAGGCTACTGAGGAAGGGAGGAGGCTACATAATGGTAAGCCCTTGTACTTATTACAATACATTGCTAGGATAATCAAGTTTCAGAGATTACGGTGGGCAGGAAAGAAATGCAGCGCGAATGGGAGGATCTAGAACCTTGTTAGGCTGAAGGATACTGACTGGCAAACCCAATGCGGAAAGACCATTGGGAAGACCTAGACGTAGATGGGAGGGTAACACTAGAATTAACCTGAAAGAGAGAGGGTGTAATGAAGTTGACTGGATATAACTAGCTCAAGATAGGGATAGGATGTAATGAGGTGGACTGGGTAGAACTATCTCAAAATAGTGATAGGGTGTAATGAGGTGGACTGGATAGAACTAATACAAGAAAGGGATAGGGTGTAATAAGGAGGATTGGATAGGTATAATGGCGTACTTTAGTAAGTTCGGCAATGCACTTTTGAGTTCATAATGCTTTAGAGTAAGTATACACAAGTATTCTTAGTATTTATCATGTAATTCAAAGCCATTTTCAAAATATTATGAATTCAAAAAATAGTAATCATATATAAACTAGATATGAATCAATTTTTCTCTCGAAACCAAGTATACAGTGCTGTTCATGGTGTAAAACACTCATATGATATACTTTTTAAACAAAATCGTAGAGTAAGTTTCGAGAAACATCCAATTTCCAAAAATTATTCATTAGTTATCTACCCTAAAGTGAATTTTATCCCAAAAAATAGGTATACAGTATTATCTTCATTTAAAATACCCTCATATATTTAATCATTTTAAACAAAATGGTTTGAGCAATTTTATAAAAAAAATCATAATTATCAAAAATAGTAATCAATAAACAACCACTATCTAAAGGGATAGAATTAAAATTTAAAAAAACAACTTATATACAGTAATAACTAAATATCAAGTATGAACCAAATCCATCAAACCATTTCGATTGTGGCACTAGGTACAACAAACACGCTAACCGAGGGACACACAGAAATTCCAGATCAACGTTTTTGGGTTCGAGGGCACATTAAATGTCAAAATTCATAATAATCTCGAGGTTGAATGTTTCACAATTACAACATTTTCTAATTATATGAAAAAGTAATCATAGATTTGTTCTAAACGAATAAAGGATCATAGTAATAGATAAATTAAACAAACTAAATATTTGAGCCAAAATAATATCTTGTTCTCAAACTGAGTGAACAAACAAACGCAATCCATAACAACGCAATATTTACCTAAACAAGATCATAAAATAAGATAAACGAACTAACATATATTGTTACAGAAATACAGTGGCGGCTCGTGTATAGGCACTGCGGAACTGCAGCACCCCCTATTTCCATTTGATATTATCAATAACATTTAATATAATGAGTATTTTTTTGCTTTAATTCTTTATTTATTTTATAGTACAATATATATTCCTTGAACTTAATGTCAGTGCTTCAGTAGCCATCCCCCAGTTTATGAAAAATTATACAAAAAATCTTTGTATGGAACTGTGCAATTCATAGTGCCAACGACGTGGTGTTTGACTGTTGTGCGCATGCGCACATAGGAGCGGGGTGGGGAGGAAGGTGGGACTGCCAAGTAGAGAGAGCCCTGTTGCTCTCGCAGTGCCAGCTCTGGCATGATGGTGGAAGGAAATATTTTTTTTTACTCAGAGTCTGTTGTGCCTAAAAACTGTGTACTATATTCTTGAAACTGATAAAGTGTAGAAGAGTGTAAAATTAGATTATTATTCTGCTTCCAGATATTCTATTTGATTCATTTTTTTCGGTTCTTTTATTAAACAGAAAGACTAAATGCGCTTGCAGAATTTTCAATGAAGAAAAATTTCTTTGATTGTCATCCAGAGATCAAGAAGAAAATTATTGAACTTTTTGCGCAAATTAAAACAAGAAAAATGGATTTCATTTTTAAATGAATAGATCAAGCTTGAACTGTAACAATTTAAGTAAGTAAATATGTTGTTTTTTTGTTAAGATTTTATCAAGTTCCTGAATAAATTTTCTTTTGATACATGTTTTTTTCAGTTTACACAATTTTAAAACAAAGGCTAAATTTTTTCTGGAGCAGCACCCCCACTAATTTCAGTTACGAGTCGCCACTGCAGAAATACGAAGGAAACAAGATCATCACAGTTCATCAAAGATCATAAATAAGCAAAATGCCGTACTCTGCTACATCAACATATTGAATAATACGCATAATGGTTTTCCAGGGAGCATCATGGTTCACCTAAATTATATCACCAGAACTTGTTTATTTCAATTGGAATGTCGGTTCTAGATAGGCGCTAATGTATACTTCGAATTTTGGTTTGGTTATTGCAGCGCTCAAGGAGCTCCTTTAAGATAAGCTTTAGTTTTTTGACCGTTTATTTCTAGATTTTTTTGTCTTCTCATACAAAATTCAAATTTTCAACCATATCGAGATGTTTATTCTATTATCCATTTCCCACACCCCATTTTTAAATCCAAAACTTTCCAGCTTGTATGGTCATTTAGGGGTGGTACTTTAACAATCATGTCAAATTTTAATTTTCTTATATGCCAAAAAGAAGATTTTCTATTAATTTAGGAAAGATTTCAAGCTAATTTTCCTTGCACCTTTTTTTCAGTTCCCACATTCTCGTTTTGAAATGTTAAGATATATTTGATTTTTATGGCTTATTTACGTGATCGCCAATTTTCAATATTAAACCACACAGAAAAGTATTGTAATTTAGTTGTATCAGTTTCAAGCTCTTCCATTTCTCGGACTTCAATTTTAAAATTCGATATGTTCATAAGTCATTCGGTTCTCCGGGAAAAATCAGTTGACTTACATGTTGAACTTAAATTTTACATCCCACCAAAGTTTTAGTTTTATAAATCTTGAGGGGACCCCACTTCCCCATTTAGACCTACTGCTTCTTCATTTTGAAAGTTAAGGATCATACTTTAATTGTTGCTTGGGGTGGATCTTATATCCACCTAACACATTTCAATCTTCAACTACACTGACAAGTAATTTATTATTTTAGTTCTCGAAGTTTTGAAATCATTCACTTCACAAGTCCCCTTTCTAAATAGTAAATATTTAACACTTAATTTGTTATTGGAGTAATCCTTCTACATTTCTGGTAAATTTTAATTTTCAGCTAAAGCTAATTTTTTTTTTACTTAACCCCTCTCCCCTCCTCCCCTTCTTTATCCAATAAACCTTCAGTCTTTTATGGTTATTTGGATGTATATTTATACCTTCTTGCCAAATTTCATTTTTATACTACACAGAAAAGTAGTTGTTTCTATTAGTTTGGGATATTGTAGCCCCTATTGCCCCTCTCATATTTAAACAACTTATACTTGAAATATAGAATTTTAAGTCAGATATAATTATCTGGAGCTGTCCTTCTAGCTGCTTGCCAAAGTTTTCGACCACACAGTGAAGTAGTTATTTACAATTAGTAGTTATGTTCAGAATTGTTATATTGATTATTTAATCAGTGTACTAAAATGATCGCAGGTGTTTTTATCTAGTTAATCTGACAAAAAAATAAATAATATCCAATATAATATTTACCAGTTCCTCTGTCTAGCCAAAAAGATCTTGGAACCTAGAAGACCTAGGAAGCTAATATTTTTCTGGCAGACATCCTCAAACCCAAAATAATTCAAAAATACTTAGTGAACAAAAATTTCCCAAGGGTCATTCAAGATAGTAGTGTTTCTAAGAAACCAAAGTCGAAATATTATTGATGCCTAAAAACGCTATCAAGCTGAAATTTTGCACAGATAGCCCCTGGCACATAAAGGTGCAGAAATACTTTGTAGCAGAAAATTACTATGGGGGCCCCTAAACTAGGGGGATTTCCAAAAATTCAAAGTCAAACAAATTTTAAAGCTTAGAAGAATTAAGAAGTTACAATTTTTCAGCCAGGTAGCCCCTAGTCAAAGAGATTGCCGGAATATTTGGTGTCAGATTTCCTAAGGGGCCTCTTAAAATTGTGAGGATTTGAGAAAAACAAAGTCTGAAAATTCTCGAAACCCAGTAAACCTATGAAACTTAAAAATTTCAGGCAGGTAGCCCCAACTTGAATACGTGGTGGTCAAAAATTTCCATGTGGGCCCCCTTAAAAAAAAAAAGCAAATAAAAACATCAAAGGCTAGAGGAAATAGGTATGTGAGATTTTTCAGGCTGATAGCTCTAACCAAAAAGAAGGCAGGATTATCTGGTAACCAAAAATTCCTATGGGAGGCCCCCAAAATCTAAAATTTTGTTTATAATGAAATCTTTAATCGAGGAACAGTTTCACACTTTCATTGGAGTACATATTTTATATATATTAAAGTCTTTAATTAAAATGTGCTTCCCAGATTTTGAGAGTCTCCAAAAATGATTCCCATTCGCAATCATTGTCCAACAAATGTCAGTGGAATATGTGACACGATCAGAAATGAAGCTATTGATTTTTAAACGGGTATTATACTAATAATTATGAATATATTGATTGCTAACTACCAACACATGCATTACTTTATCTGTAATAGTTTAGTGTATTTCACATAATTTAAAAGTTATTTGATAAAAATGGTTAAAATGAAAATTAAATTTGTGAAAAAACACTAAGAAACTTGTAATGAATCTTTATTCAAACGAAAGTTATAGACCAACTGAGCTACCGAAACTAGCGCTATGATGCTTCCAACCTAAAAGTTGTAGACCCACTGTATTTGGAGGGCGGCACAAATCTTAACACAGCTTTTCTATCAAATGTTTGGACTTTGTGATCTGTGGTAGATATACGTAGATTGTAAACACAAATGTGTCAAGTGTTTTTAATCGTAAAATAATAAATAACCTAACCTCTTAATTATGGAGAATGGTCTAATATTTAAAGCTATTAATGATTTTTTCACTACTAACGAAGGCGAACTTTGCCTTAAAAAAGGCGACATTGTTCAGGTAGCCTGTCTTATCAAGATAGGAGGAAATATAGCTCAAGATTGGCCTTGCTTGATATCAATATTTCTAATACATTTATTTTTGGGTTAATATTCTGCGTAGCATTCATTTTAGACTTCCTTACCCCCTTTAAACCAACACGATTCCTTTTGGTTGATTAACTACTTTTAATGAATTGTCCACTTTACAGAGAAATTTTCCACCCATAGACTGATTATTACGAGCTGGCACAAGTAGGAACTTGGAGAAATTCTGACATAACAATGCACATTTGCTTGTGAGAAGATAAGCGAAATTTTTAACAATGTTGGGAATTCCCCTACATTTTACTAGATCATAAATTGCTTTAGTTTGTTTCCACCAAACACTATCCCAAATGTATAAATTATTGTGTTATTGAATGGAAATCCCTTGTAATTTGAATGATTTTCTTTAGAAAAATACACCTAATTGGTTTAATTTATCATTTCCTTCCAACATTTTTCAATAAAGACATATTTAAAATAGCTTAACTCTAATTTGAGGACATTTATGATTTATTCTAGTTTGAAGCTATAAACTTGATGAATTAGTTTAAATAGAGAACCTTGTTTATTATTTAGTCTAGGTTAAAGCTAAAAACTTTGACTCAAATAGTTTAAATAATCCTGTAAACCTAACTATTTTACTGTGTTACACTTTTTTTCTTCTTATTTTCAACCTTCAAGTAGCAATCCCGCACGGTGTTGCCTTTGACCCTTTAAAAAATTTGTTAAAAATAGCCTGATTAAAAAGCTAATAGAAAATTTAAAAATCCTGCTTGGAGGTGCATTCAGACTCCCTTCCGTCCACCTATGTTAAAAATTTCAGATATCTGCATGCCATAGATTGACTGGGCATCGAACACAAACACACACAAACACGTCTTTTTATTAATATAGAGGTGACCTGGTGGTCTAGGAGTAAGCTGTCAGTCTTCTGTGCTGGAGGTCCGGGGTTCAATCCTCGGTCTTGGCACTGATTTATCTGATTGCCAAACCCTTCCTTCACCTCTGACAAGACGTATATTAATCACATCTTGTGAATGTGT
Source organism: Timema poppense (assembly GCA_902141375.1). Classification (NCBI taxonomy): domain Eukaryota; kingdom Metazoa; phylum Arthropoda; class Insecta; order Phasmatodea; family Timematidae; genus Timema; species Timema poppense. Next base: position 22,574 of record CABFOV010004918.1, on the reverse strand, counting down.
GGAATGCCAGGCCTCCACCGTGGTTCGAATCCCACGTTAAACTGTAGGTCCTCCATTTCATCTCACAATCACCCTACCATTACACATCAGCGTAAGTGCGTATAACCCAAACTGGTAGTAAGATGTGGTGCTAATAATAATATTACTATAAATTGTAATATTTAATTTATCATTAAGTAGGAATGTAAGATAAGCATGATTTGCTAAGTTTTGTGTAAGCTATTATGTAAATTTTATGTCTAGTGCAATCTTACATTCCAATTTCCATTGATAGTGTTCTTCATCCCTCCTTTTTTTTCTTTGTCATGGTATAATATTTCAATATTTTAGTCACTTTCTAAAGCACACAAGAATAGGCTACATATAAAATCGAATTACACCAAGATTGATACATTTTTAGAACTTTTATTAAATATTACAAACACAGGCATTAAAAATAATTTACTAATTTAATTACCTTATTTGTTAATTTAGGGGATTTAAATAAAGTCTCTAAATAGTGGCTATGTTTGTAAGTGTTTTAAAAGAAAAAGTGAATCTATGCCACCCTATTATTAGGATGATTATGTTCAGTGGCGGCTCGTAGCTAAAATTAGTGGGGGTGCTGCTAACACAGGAAGCAAAACGGTGCATTTTTTAAATCACAGCCGCAAAGCCAACTTTTCCGTTGGTACCATTCAGAATTAAAGCTATGAATATATTTCTTGTTGTTGATTTTGCCTGGCTGAGACATTAGAATATCAGGTGTTGAACAACCTCTTTTCTTAACTGTAACTTTCTCATGGAGAGATGGCTATGAAAACTTAAGCTGTTGAAGTTCACTTACAGTCACAGAACTTATTTCTTGGGGATGCAAGGCCATGGTTAAAGTTTTCTGTTAAATAAAAGAACCAAAAATAAATGAATCATATAGAATAGCTAGAAGCAGAATAATAATATAATTCTACACTCTTCTACACTTTATCACATTCAAGAATATGGTACACGGTTTTTAAGCACAACACACGCTGAGTAAAAAAAAAAATTCCTTCCACCATCACGCCAGAGCCGGCACTGCGAGAGCAACAGGGCTCTCTCTACTTGGCAGTCCCACCTTCCTCCCCACCCCGCTCCCCACCCCGCTCCTATGTGCGCATGCGCACAACAGTCAAACACCACGTCGTTGGCACTATGAATTGCACAGTTCCATACAAAGATTTTTTGTATCTTTTTCATAAACTGGGGGATGGCTACTGAAGCACTGACATTAAGTTCAAGGAATATATATTGTACTATAAAAATAAATAAAGAATTAAAGCAAAAAAAGACTCATTATATTAAATGTTATCGATAATATCAAGTGGAAATAGGGGGTGCTGCAGTTCCGTAATGCCTATACACGAGCTGCCACTGATTATGTTTGACTGTCAATACGTTTAACAGCACAAGACTAATGAAACTGATCTGGCTTGTTTGAAACATGCTACACCATTTTTTGTTCCCTCCTTAACCCTCCATCCATGGTGGGCCCAACAAATTTGGCAGGTTGATTAAGATGTCTGATGAACTTATTTATATAACATATACATTGTATAAAGTCTCATTTAGCCTTTAACAAATAAAAATTTGCTTTGGTCGCCGCATGTTCTAAGGCATCACTCTTGTAATAGACTGGACTCCCGATAACGGGTGGATTGAGATTCATATCCCGGTTGCATGTATTTAGGGGGTTTATCTTAAATTGTTTCCCACTTTCCCATAATGAAAATATTTGTACACTCTCCTTAAATTCATCCTTTTTCAACCCCAACACACTTCAGTACGTATGCATCCTAGATGGATGGTAGTAAAATGGGTGCAAACAAGTTTGGTTGTTAGGGTTGAGTTAGTAATATCAGTTTGATTTTATTATTAATACTATTATTATTACTATATTAATATGCTATCCAACAATATTTGAAAGCCTTTAATTGACAGTAGGCCTACTTTAAGATCAGATGCATTTAATATATAAGATAGAACATTTAAATAGATTAAGGCAAATAGATATGCCCTACTAGCTATAAAATACATAGGCCTTTTTTCACAACTTGTGCAAGTGCTCTATTTTCCCTGTTACTGCGAAGGAAATTTATCCTAGACTCAAGATTGTGGCAGACAATATTAAAATAAAAGTTGTATCGAGCTACTAACAGATGGGGTTACCTATGTTTAAAAAAATAGGCTATTTAAAATGGCCAAGCAACCATTTATTTCAAAATTAGGTGATTTCACATGGAATGACCTTATATTAAGTCAGCCCTAAATAAAATAATATATATATATATATGTTAAAAAAATTAATAAGTTAAGCCTAGTTACAGTAACACTATAATTACAATTAATTAAAGGTATATTTACCGCCTCTCTTGGTCTCGTGGTCAGAGTTCCTGGCTACAGGTCATGAAGTTTCAGGTTTGATACCCGGCGCTTCTAGATTTTTCTGTGTAGCACTGGGTCTGGAACAGGTTTAACTTCGGCCTCACGGGAACAATTGAGGAGCTACTTGAATAAATAAGTAGTGACTTCAATCTATATAACTGAGATTAATGGCCGGAGGGTTCATTGTGCTGACGACATGACACCCTCTATCCGCAAATGTTAGCACTATCTTCACCAAAAAGGGGTGGGCGCTTGGTCGGTATATCTAACTTGTGGGCTGACACCATAGATGTTTTTTTTATAGCCTAGTGGGTACCTATTGAAGAGTTAATTTAGCAAATGACAAAGAATAGTTACGGTAGGTATCACTACAATTTTATGCAAGTAGTTAGAGGTAGGACAGCTCATACAGACATAAGAGTTTGCATTCAATTTTAACTAAGTAATTTACTCTAAATGGAGAAAAAAAATTCATTTTCAGAATTTCACAGCCTTGGTGAGATATCTTTTCACAACATTGTCCTAAACTATTTATTATTATTATTTATTATTGTTGTTGTTGTTTTCATCGTCATCATTGTTGTTGTTACTATTAATTATTCATTAGTCATTTGGCCTTTCCTGTCTAACCCTGCCCTGTTATTGAAACTAGCGCACCCTTGTATCCATGCCACATTATATGCTTGGATGTTGCTAATGCTATAAAAAATTGAGTTCATCTAGATATGCCACGACAGATGGAACTCCAAGTTTTATTGTTAAAGGCTGTGCCAGCATTTTCAGCTCTTTGTTAGTCTATATCTTTAACATTAGCCTATCAAATGAAACTTTTCCGCTTACATGGAATCAATCTCTTATCATACCTATTTATAAAAAAGGGAAAAAAACAAATGCTTGCAATTATAGACCAATTTTTCTCTTAAATACTTTCTACAAAGTATCTGAGAAAATTATACATGAGCATACTTTCCACCACCTTAAAAATAAATTTTCAGATAATCAACATGGCTTTATAAAAAATAAATCTACTGTCACTAATTTAGTATAATTTCTTGGTCATGTTGCCCCTCAAGTCTCTGTCCAAGGTCAGGTTGATGCTATTTATTTTGACCAAAGTAAGGCATTTGACTTATGTCAGCATAGTATTATTCTCTCTAAACTTGGTAATTTTGACTTTTCTTACTCATATGTAAATTGGTTCAGCAGTTATTTGAATGAAAGAACATTCACTATTAAAATTGATTCACACACCTCAAATATATTTTTAGCCCCCTATGGCATACCACAGGGTTCTAATTTAGGTCCTCTCCTCATTTAATGTGTTTATTGATGACATTCGTAAATATTTTAACTCAATTTAGTTATTTACTCCTTGCTGACGATGTAAAATTATTTAAAATTATCCAATTAATTGCAGATTGTATAGATTTACAAAATAATGTAAATGGCATTCTAAAATGGTCTTTTGAAAATGGAATGTCTATTAATAAATCTAAGACCAAATCTAGGATATTTTACTAGGAAAACTAATCCTTTCTTTTTTACTTATAAATTGGGCAATGAAAACATAGTTTTCACCCTTTATATTAATTATATTGGTGTTCTCCTGGATAACAAACTTTATTTCCACTATCATGTTGACCATGTAATTTCCCAATCATTGAAATTACTTGGACTTATTAAATTTATTACTTCATCATTTAATAAAGTTGATAGTTTATTTATGTTTGTACCACACCCTGGTTAGATCTAAGTTAGAATATGCTACTGTTGCTTGTAATTCCATTACCTTAACTGACTCTTAGGTTGGAAAACATTCAAAGAAAATTTGTCGTTGTGTGCCATGATAAATTCTTTACTAACCAGATTTATTATGATTATGAGAGAATTCGAAACCTCTTAGGGCTCCAAACTCTCTTTTCACATAGACTTTATTGTGATGCCATTTTTGTCTTTAATATTTTCAATAGCAGCATTTCTTGAAAATTTGCCCTTTATTATGTAGGCGTTCATATCCCTTCTCGGGCTTCTCGTAATCCAAAATTATTTTTTCTCAATATCTCTTATAAGGTGAGCCCTATAGGTCGTTGTATCCATAGCGCAAATCCTAGATTTGCCGAATTTGACTTCTATCATAAAAGAAAAGTTAAACTCAGAGAGCTATTTAAGGAAATCCCATATCAATAATTTAACATGTAGAGGTTTTGCCTATAATATTTAAATTTACAATATTCTTATATATTTTTTTGCACATTGTTACTGCTTTTAACCACTCTTTAATCATATGTTATTATTGCTATTTTTATTCATCTCATTATTAATTACTATTATTTTTCATATCTATTCAACAGTATATACAATTATTTAGCTATTATTGTTTATCTTTTTTTCTCGTGTAAATATATATATTTGTAAGGTACTTGTGTACTTTTCAGTACTGGCCTGTTATAGGTCTTACGACTGTTGGCCAGCACTATAATAAAGGAAATTGACATTGAATTGAAATTATTATTATTATTATTATTACTCTTATTACCATTATCATTATGCACCGTGTCTTACTACCTGTTTGGGTTATACGCTTAAGTACTATTTACGCTAATGGAATAGGAATTGTGAAGGTTGCATTTTAGAGGAAGCGAACTCGCATATGCTTGGAGGGAGAGTGGAAAACCATTTCAGAAAAACCACCCTAATTCACCCGATCAAGATTCGAACCTCGATCTCTTTGTCCTCAGCAGTCTGGCTCAACATGAATCTAGCGTGTTAGCCAACTACGCTTAAGGATGATTTCTATAAATGCAGTTCTTATCTTCGAGTAATATTGCTAATATGCTATGCTTTATAATGTTGCCAAAAAACCTCTGAGCTCTATTGACTTGGATCCTGATGAGACCAGTGGTTGCTGGTTGGGCTCCTTTAGCAGTGGAATTTACCCACTCCATTGGCCGATTGGTATAAAGCATCACTCTTGTGTTAGACTGGCCTGTTGAAGATTGAGAGATCGGAGCTCGAATCCCTGTCAGCCCTACTGAGGGGGGTGTTTCCTAAAGGGTTTCCCACTATTCTTCTACTCAAATGCGGGTAATTTATCTCTAAAATGTTTTCTTCTTCATTCCTACCATATTAAAGTAACAATATTATTATATGCTTATAACCTGAACCGGTAGTAAAACATGGTGATTAAAAAAAGCTATATCATTTAATTACTCTTTTTTAGGTTTATATGCTTTAACACAATCATGATTTAACACCTTACCTATTGCCAAGGGATGAGGGGGTATTTAAAGGAAGTACAGTAATAGTGGAAGGGAAAACCACAGCCCATTGCACACAGCCAAGAATCAAACCTTGGTCTTCCTTCCAAACTCAAACCAGTTTATAATGAACCAGACACCTTAGAATGTATTGCCACTGGTGTGGGTATGGCATATCCTGACCTACCCCTTGGATAAAGGGATCCTTGGAGTTGAGGTGGGAGGAAGGCAGAACCTTTGGATGTTTGTATTAAAAGATTATTCATATTTGATAATGTTTTTATTCCGGTAGCTAGTGATGTATAGGACCCGGGAAGTAAAGTTGCCACCCCCTTTCCCCAGGCAGTTAAAAAACTATCGATTTCAATTTGCTATATTATATATTTACATTACATTTAAATTATTTAACTCTAGTTAAAACATCAAGACTCACTCTGTGATCTGGTGGTCAGAGTAACTAGCTACAGATCCAGAGGTTCCGGGTTTCCAGATTTTTCTATGAAGCATTGGGTCTGAAACGAGGTCAGACTCCACCTCATGAGGACAATTGAGAAGTTCTTTGAATAAAGAATGAGCGGCTCCGATCTAGAAAACTGAGATTAACGGACGGAGGATTCATTGTGCTGACCACAAGACATCCTCTATATGCACATGTTGGAACTATATTTGTCAACATGTGGTGGCTGCTCAGTCTGTATAGCTCACTTGCAGGCTGACTCCATGGAGTTAAAAAAAGAATTAAAACACTAATATGCTGGTACAGTAATTATTTAATACAAAAATATTGGTGAAACCGATGTGTCATCTTTACATGATGAGAAAACTATTCTTGAGGATGAGCAGTGGGGGGCAGAGAGGATGATTATTTTTCCTCTCTCAGCTACAAGTTGAATTATGCATGCTTGTAAGCTAGGGTACACAACACCACACCCCACTCTCAGGATATGACACATGTCACGTCATCCAGGTCTTTAATAGGTAACTTGATACTTCACAGTGTTGAAATGTTGAGAACTTGTGAATAGAAGTGAGCTGAATGACCTTGTTGACACCACACAATCAGAAGTTATTCAGTTTAGTTGCTATATTAAACATTAATCCATGATATCTTCTTCACATCTCTAAACATGTGAGGTTTTGCATCAAAACGAAAAACTTAGGCCACACATTCTGTTGCATGGTATTTTATCTCTCATTTATATAGGCTACAGTTTTCTATTGATATTAAAAGCTTAGTTATTATTATTATTATTGACATCTAAGGATAATACTGCTGTCAAGTTCAGCAGGTTTTTATTTGTTAAAGATTACATGAAAATCAATACACCTAAACAAGATTGTAAACCATCTTAGTTACTCTCTTGTTTTACTACAGGACTCCATTTAATTGGTTTCATATCGTTAGGTATTACATTTCATAGCACAAAAATAAGGGTTATAAATGTCAAGTGTCCCTCAACACCTAAATCTGCCAAAGCATTTCTAGTCAGCAAGAAAGATGCTTATGTCAATGGATTTTTCTTGAGCGATAAATTTTTTTAGCACAACTTCCTTCAGAGGTGAAGTAAAGCCATTGGTCCCATGTTGATTGTGGCATGTAAAAGAAACCTGAAAGGTATATGAAAATATCTTTCCTGCTAAAATTAATAGACCCTTTTGTTCTCTCTCATGGAAATTCTTTTGTTCTACATTGAGAAAATCTTCTCTCTTTTGGGCTTAGGTTTTATGTTGACTATGATATTTTTGTTACTGTTAAAAATATTATACCAGTATATGGTTTACATATATTTAGCTGCTTTCATTTTATTTTTAACTAAGTTAAGATAATTACTTTTATAGGCTTATGTGTACAATTTTAATGCCAAATGGCTTAGTTCCACCAGTGCATGGATGACCCCTAACTAAATATTATTTGGTTCTAGGTATTGGAAAAAATTGATAGGCACTGGTGCTATGGTTGCTATGGTGACAAATATGGAAATATCCCATCTAACTACCTTATATCTGTAGATCCTCCTTTACTAGCAGATACACAAGAACTGTTTGCGGCTGTTGCTGATTTTTCAGGTCAACAGTCTGGAGATCTGACTTTCCAAAGAGGTAGTTTTGCCATTATAACATTATTGGTATTATGAATATTCTAGTTTTATACTGGCAATCTCTTTAAACATTCAGCTGCTGCAAGGGTTTAGAAATGCTAAGTAGGATTTCCTATTTTGGAATTTTGGAATCTATTCAGTACCTGAGCGAAGTAGATCAAAATGGTTTCTTACACACTTGAGGCAGAACAAACTTGCATATACTAATCAATGGTATATAAAAGGTGATCCAAAAGTCATGCAAACTGTTTTCCAAGGATATTTCTCTCAGAAGAGCATGGAAAAAAGAACATTTTGTGTACATGTTTGGCAACATTGTAATGTCGGCTGGATATAGTGCAGGCAGCGTGACCTTGAGATATCTGCTAGGTCTAACCAGTTGAGTTAAAGCATTTGAAAGTGTAAGGTAAGTTTTTCATGAGCAGAGCGAGTATTCCTTCTGGAACATTATTTTAAGACAAATTTTGACATGAAATGTCAACACTTGCTTGTGCGTAATTTTCCAGAATCAGGGATGCCGAATAAATCAACAATATGGCAAAATGTAAACTGTTTTTGTGCAACAGACAGTGTGAGAGAAAAGAACCAATTTGCATGGCCATAAAAAGTCAGCAGAAAGTTAAAAATTTGAACAAAGTTAGGCAGTGCTTAGAACGTTCAACCAGGAAGTCTTAAGAAGATTATCACAGCAAACTGGATTAAACTATGGAACAATGCAGAGGTGTATTAGATGGCTGAAACTAGTGCTACAGAATACACACAATCCACGACCTCAAGGAACCGGACAAAGAGAAAAGAATGTGATACTGTGAATGGTTTCGAGAACTTGTGAGGACGGTGTCCTCTTGAACAACATTGTCCTCTTGGACAACATTGTCTTCACAGCTGGGGCCTGGTTTAATTTAAGTGACTATATAAAAAGTCAGAATAGTAAGTATAGAGCCCTTACAATCCACACGTTTTCCATTAGGTGCCATTACACAGTCAAACAATTGGAGTATGGTGTGCAGTTTCATGTTGCAAGGTGGTGGGTCCTCTTTTGTTTAGAGAAACTGTTAATACTGAACGTTGCCAGGAATTTAGTGCACACTTTATTGAATTACTGAGGGAAACAGAACCTGATTGTTGGCTTAAGCAAAATGGAGCCAATGCACACACAACCAATTCCACTATTTATTATTGGCTGAGTTTTTTTGGTGATCATGTGATTTCTAAGGGTTTGTGACTACCTCGTTCTCCAGACCTAATGACACCTGATTTTTTTTCTGAGGGAATACTTGAAACATAAAGTGTATGCAAACAACCCTAAAGCCCCGGCTGAACTGCAAACCAACATTGAGAGGTGCATTGTAACCATACCCCAGGCAATGCTTCGTCATGTGTTTAGAAATACGATAAAAAGATTTAATTTAGGTCACAGAGAAAGAGGATCACACTTTCAACACCTCCTGGGACTCCAAATGGTAAGGCGAACATTAAATTTGCATATGGTTTGGTTTACAGTAAATTTGTATAATAAATGGTGCAAAATATATGTCTTTTCTTTGGATCGCCTGACTTTTGGATCATTCTGTATTTCCAAGGCATTGTATTTTTAAAATTGAGTTGCAAGAAATTTTCCCAAACTTAAAAAATAATTAAGTAAATCATAACATATAAAAAAAAATTTGAATAACTAAGCAATCAATTTAAAGAAGATAACATTTTAAAAAATGCATTAAATAGGAACACATAGCCCAAATAATTAAATGGGTGAGCTTGATTTTAATGTGTCAATTTTTCAATTTGTGGTTCAATAATAGACACACAAAAACAAATTCTAAAAACAATATCTATCTTCTATTGACTTTATAACGTGAAAATACTTTTTTTATAGCATGATACTATTTTTATTTCCTAATCACACATGGTTTGTTAGCATATTGCAGAGAAGCCTGCAGTTATTTAACTTAATTTGTTTGTTATGTATAGGTGAACTAATTGTTGGTTTAAACCAAGTAAACTCAAATTGGTGGAGTGGAAAAATTGGCGATAGACTTGGAATTTTCCCCACCACTTACGTTTGGCAGTTGGACTCTAAATACTTGAAGGTAGGATCTAAGTCTTGGGCTGAATTTTTTTTTAATGTTAGAAACTAGACTAACAAAATAATTTAATACACATACCTTTGAGGGCTTCACACACCAACTCACTGGCAGGCACAGGTGACGATCAATTGTAACCTAGTGTAAGTATTGTAACTAAAAAACTTATTGAAATTGTGTGGTACATGGTACTATATTTGATTTGTTATGCCCTGACTGCAAAAATTTAATAAACGAAGCTAAATCTGCAATTAAATAGGCAGATTGCTACAGTTCTTTACAATTTTTTTTAAAATTCATTTTTCCTTAAATTTTTTAGTACCTTTACACAACTACAATAAATAATAATTTTACAGTCCTTACTTAAATATATTTCAAAATTTAGGCTTACTAATGCTTAAAATCAAATAACGTTGTTCAGATAAAACTCGGTTTATTGGGTGTTTTAGTTTAATCCACAAGAAGCAAACATAGATATATTTATTTATTTAGGTAGTTCTTTCCTACAGTCCACAAGAACATATGCAAACATTTCCACTGCAGATTTCACATTATATGCTCCAAATCATCTTGAACTGTTGCGTTAAATTTTGATGCATTTTTTATAAAGGACATGTCTTTGATGGCTATGATCTGCTAACTAATCACTTCTCTTTGGAGATTCGTGATCACCACCATGTCTTCCACCATCACTGGTGTGTGGAGACCTTTAGAATGTGTGTGATTGCTTAAGGTATTCTATTTAATTGAACTACTGTCACTGGTTTTATTTTTAGAAAACATCTCAGAATAAATTGGTAAAAATGGAAGCTCGTGTAAAACTTAATTTGAAAGCACAGCTAGAAGAGGAGATGGATTTATTTGAAGGAGAATTCATCACTATAACAGAAATTATTGACAAAAACTGGTACAGGTATGTTATTACTTTTAATTAATCGGAGTAATATATTACAAAATAATATTTTTCAGGTCCAATGAATCACTTTGACTTAACATATTGTTTGTTTTCAACATAATGACAATTTCACTGACAACTACCCTTGTATTTAATTTCCTAAGATTTGTCTTTAAAATACTTTCATTAACTTTATCAATACCAAGCCTACTTGATTTTAAAATAAGACATTAAACACAGTGAAATCTCCCTTAGCAAACATTTTTTAACAGCATTTTTTTTTATAACCGACAGTTTAAATTTCCCTAGCAAAATAGCATGGGCTCTTAAGGTGAAACAATTTCTTAAGGGTGGACAATAATGGACACTGACACTTCTAAAGACACATATTTATGCATCTTAAAACAGCAGATATAAATTGAAAACACTAGTCCATGTACATTTCTTTACTGTAGGAATGTTATGAAGGCCATTGTCTCATGTGAAGTGTGAGCAGTCTCGACGCGGGGTAACTCGGCAGGCCGGAGGCAGAGGAGCGAGAGAGGGATGCCTGGCAGCCTTTATTGAATTACAAGCAAAATACACGAGGACATTTTAACATCAGTACAAACAAAAATTTGTTTCTTCTAACCAGACTTATCACATTCTCCTCCCTCTGCCCCGCCTTTGGTATGTGCTGCTTGAGACGCCGCCACCTCCTTTTGATGGCTGGAACCTAAAGGCTGGCCGTGGTGTCGGAGGCGGGGGTGTAAACCCCGGCGGATAGATGGCAATCCCCTGGTCTCCTCCTGCTGCCATTACTGCAGTCCCCCATCCTCTCGTTAGGGCGATGTAGAGGATGTTGATCCTATGAACTACTGCTTGCTGCAGCTCCCTGGGCAGGTCTGAATACTTGCTGGCTACAGCCAGCAAGAATGATGCCTGATGCTTGTCTCTCCCTGGGAGTAGCTTTAGTAGTTTCGCCTTCAATCCTAGGGATACTCGGAGTGCTGTTGCTTCGTCTGCCTCTAGCAGTGGTGTATCCAGTGGAAACAGCGAAGCCCAGCCTTCTGGTGTGGGCCGGATGGCTGCTGGAGCTGCTAGTGGTGCTTGTAACTCTGGAGCTGGGTCCTGTGGTACCGGTCGACCCAGCAGCCTCTTGATGTTCCGGAAGTGTTCCTATTGTTCTCTGAAACGGTCTTCATATGAGTTTACTGTTTGTGTCAGTTGTTGGAGGACCTGTGCTACTTGTAGTTTTTGATTCATGCTCAGTGATACATTATATCTTCTAAGGGTGACGGTCTTTACTGAGCTCGTAACTGGGCTGTAGCGTGTCAGTCGGGATGGTGTTATACCTGCCTCTCCTTGTGACACCAGTCCTGGATGTGGTGCTGGAGTGCGTGTTCTTTCTGGTGAGTCCGGAGTTTGATCAGACGACTCCGAGTGGCTCTCAAGACCCAATGGACTGACTGGCGCCGATATTGTTTTTCCTGATCTTAAATCCGTCAGGTCTAGGCAGCAGCTTGTTCGCGACATGTGCCAACGCAGCTTCAGGATGCGGTCTTGTGCTGAACATGTCTAACAGCTCGGGTTGACGCCGGTTGTTGGACAGTCTTAACAAGAGAGTTGCCGTTTTGCCACTGAAGCGGGCTTTTTCTGAGTTATACTCATGTTTTTACGCCAATAATGTGTCGCTGTTAATAAGTTAGGAAGTGCTTAAAATGGCTGCCTTCAGCCTGAATGCAAGATTGCAGTCATGTCGTAGAATACTGCATTATTTCAAAATACCAGGTGTTTTGAATAGCCAAGAATATCCCATAGGACGTACCTGGGTCAACAGGTTGAGAAATATTGAGTATTGTATACAAACAGCTTAGTGGAATCACTTGGCTCTAACTCGGAAACTAGGTCAAATGAAACACATGTCCACATGAACTTTTTTGTTGTTTTTATATCTCCTGTCCATCACAGAAATCGGTTCCACATGTCACGATACACCTTGTATATAGACACTTACACAATATCAAATCAAACCTAATTTTTAACTCCAGTCTCAGTTTATTTAGACTTTTTATCTTTTACTCACTTTTAGTTCCTTGAATCTGAGTGCTTATCTTTATGGCAGCAGATAAAATAGATTACTTTAATCCATTTAGTTTTAGTTAAACAGATCAGGCTGTTGAAGTTTGAACTTAAAAGAGTTTTCTTATGTCACCACTTTTGCTTTTCTGTTATTGTTTTATAAAACAGTGCCTTTATTAACTATTCTAAATAATGTTTCTAAAAAATGATGTTCGACTAGCCTATTTTAAAAATTTATGAATCTTTGGGTACTCCACTGAACAACTAAAACATAAGTGTGAGTATTGAATGTAAATAATTTTCTTTCCAGGCAAATGCTGATACTTTATGGATATTTTACCCTAAACATTATTGAGAAAAATAGATTAGTGTATTTATTGTTACTACTAACAATAATGCTAACCACCTAAAAATATAATGTACATGTTACCGTCCAAACCCGATTCCAGGACAAACTAGATCAGACTAGGCCGAATTGATTCATTCTAAGAGCCTCAGGATGTACTAGTTTAGCCTAGTCTAAATTCGTTAATCCTGAAATTTTGTCCTATCTAATAGGATAAATTATTTTAGCCTGCAATTTTATTAGGCCAAATCAGGTTTAGGTTAGGTTAGCTGACTACATTTGCGCGGGAGTTGTAAATGATGAAACCTGTCCAAGGTTGATCATTGTATGGGTTAATAAGAATGAAAACTAGTACTGCCTAGAAACATCAGGCTATATCGGTTCACTCTACAAGCAGCAGGATGTATCAATTCGGCCTAGTCCGAACTAGTTTGTCCTGAAATCTGGTTTGAATTGTAACATACACACAATGATAAAGTATATGAACTGCTAGTCATGCAGTATGAAATATAGACCTCACAGCCTACCTACAGTATTTCCGTGACTTCTTTGGTGCTGACTGACAGCTCACAGCTGACCGCTGACGGCTTTGAAAAGTTACCGGACCAAATTATGTATCCCTACGCCGAACCATATGATCTGCGAAAACATGTGCTTAGCAGTTGTCACTTCTGATAGTCAAAATTTAGGTATATACCTAAATGTTGACTGTCAGAAGTCAGCTGTGAGCTGTCAGTCAGCACCAAAGAAGCCATGGGGCTACTGTACA
>CABFOV010004917.1:18293-31820 GCA_902141375.1 Timema poppense | reverse complement strand
GGGGGGTGGGGGGGGGGCAATAATCATCTTGCCTCTCCAAAGTCCGCACCACCTAAATGTGTTAAAAATGATGTAGGTCTACTACTAATGTATTTTCATGTTACAAAGCAAATATTGTCCATTAATTCCTTTATCCGGAGAAAGGCGGTAGGAATGGGGAATGTCTGCAGATGTAAAGACAAGTTATATTTTCTTACAAATATCACATAAAATGGAGGAAATAACAAATGACTGCGTATACTTCACACCTGTACACAGTTATCATTCAGGAAAATTTAATTTTAGAAAACAATAAACTTTTTATGTGTTCTACTTCAAACATGTTTCAACTTTGTTAACTTTACGGGAGTTGTAATCCAATTTGCTTTTGTTTTTATTTAATTACTTGACCACCACTATTTTTGTAATTTGATTAAATGTGTTGTAATTTAGAATACAACATATTAGTACATGGTTAAATGGAAAAATAACTTAAATTGGCCTAGACCCAACTTTGTTATCTAAAACGATTAACATATTTTATTGATATGTTATTAACGTATATGCCTATTTAAAATAAAATATTTACATCCAGTATTTGATGAGAATATACCCCATATCACACATCTGTGGTATAATTGTCATCACATGAGATTAGTACAATCCAATTTTCATAGGAAAAGACTTATTTGACAACTATAAAAGTTACTAGACTTGCCTATATACATTCATACATCAAGTTATGTGATTTGTAGTTATCACTGTTGATAACCCAGCCGGAATCAGGGGATTTTTCGTGAGTGATAAGATTCCTTACAACTTCATTAGGAGGGAAGTAAATTTGTCGGTCCCATGTCGGTCGTGGTACGCAAAAGAACTCTGGTAGCTCTGTGAAAATATCTTTTACAGCAAAATCAATAAGCCCTTTCGCTCTCACTCATAGAAATTCTCGTGTGCCAATATAATTAGTCAGTTCTGAACGTATACGTTAAACACATAAAATATATAAATAATGACTATGAGTGCACAATCGCCCCTTATAACTATAGTACGTTTGCTAGCAAAGTATACCTACTACTGGTGCTAGGATGCACCATGCACCATCACAGTGTCATGAGCAAATAACAATTACAAAGTACTATAGAAACAATCAGATTATCTCTATAAAGGTATGTACCAAACCCTTCCTTCACCTCTGACAAGACATCTTGTGAATGTGAGGAATGCCAGGCCTCCACCGTGGTTCGGATTCCACGTTAAACTGTAGGTCCTCCATTTCATCTCACAATCACCCTACCACTACACATTAGCGTAAGTGCGTATAACTCGAACGGGTAGTAAGACGCGGTGCTAATAATAATAATAATAATATAAAGATATGTATCTTACTAAACATAAACAAGCCAGTCTTGTACAGACTTACCGAATGCAACACTAAGTCGGCCGGGACGACCAATCCTTCAGACAGCTAAAGATTCCATCAAAAGAGACATTAGGAACCGTTCCAATGCTGTGGGAAAGCCCAGGAACGCTGAATTAAGGGTGGCGGCCACTCTATGATGATTGCACAGAGTGCTGTACACGGTCGCTGGGGAATAAAAGTCCCGTGACAGATTTAATAAAGAGATGTTCACACTTAGTGATTCGTGTCAGCTTGAAAGTCCTACAGAGAGTCAAACAGCTTTCAGGAACTTGTAAGAGTACAGCTAATTTCAGTGATGTTAACTCAACTGTCTGGTTACTTACTTTAAACTCATGAAATGATAACAGGCCCCTTACTAGCGGGAATACCCCTACAGTTAATGTATTTGCTTTGCTAACGTAAACGTAATTAAGTATTTCCAATCCTAACAAAGATATGAGATATTGGAATGGGATTGAAGCTAAATGACAACAAAATATAATTAACTCACTAAATAAACTAAATTGATGTTAACTTGTATTCTATCCAATATATATAAATGGACCCTTCCACATTCCAATGCAATGGTAAAACTATTAAATTAAGTGTTTTGATACAAACACGGGATGTATTGAACAGTTAAGAGTTTACCCTAAAATATACATGTTACCAGAATAAAACTAGTTAGATAAATGTTAACCCGAACACGGGATTTATAGAATTGTAACAAGCATACCCTACATGGTATCAATATAAAAGTTAAACTTAATCATTTGTGTACCCTAACCCTGACACGGGTTTTATACATTAGCTACGAGAACATTAGTAGTTGAGCGTAACCTTTCTGCGTCGTGCCGGCGAGACCATTCACTCCTACATGGCGGTTACACTAGTCAAAACAGCTGGCTGATGACGTCAAGAGTTTCTTGTCCAGGTAATGAAGGATAAGACGAATGTACATGATTCTTGGGACAACCCCCCATTATTATACGAACAAAGCAAGCAGGGGAATGGGAATGGCGAGGAAAGGAACATAATTCCTCCCTCAGCGAATAGGCTAGTTTGTTCGCGAACACCCTGTGTAGCACGCACGTGCTAGGACATCAGTTGTATCCAGCGGCCCACAAGACGTTGCTGATTCCGCGGTCGGTGTGATGGTCAACCAAGAAAATATGGCGAGTCCAAGACACTATTAGATTGTGTTGAGAAATATAATGTACGGTGGCGTTAGGTTGAATTGTTTGGACCTCATTGTGGCGGATTAAATACTTTTAGCCCGGCAAATTATGTGTTCTGTCTTATGACATGCTTTTGTCAGTGAACTTAGACTACCCAGTACTCTTCCTCCTCCAGCTACCAGAATTTTCTTCTTTCCTTCAAGTTAGCCAATTTTTGAATACTTTTCAAAAGCGCCTTCTTTTCAAAATCCTACAATAGTTTGTATTTGAGTGTATATTTTTCTCTCCCACACACAATGCCTGCATATTATCACAATTAGGCCTAATTTTGAATAGATAATCCCTCCAAATTCTCTCTTCCTCATCCCTAACCCATTAGCACATAGCCCAAGCGTGGCAAGTTGAGTAAAAACAGCTATAATTCCGGCTCAGCTAATCTTTATTTACGCTTTTCTATAGTTAATTTATTGCACCCAAAGTGAAAGTGAATATTGTAACGCTGCACAGCTGCACTTTACATCCACCTTGGGCGGTTCAAACGGGGAATTTTAGAATAACAAACCGCGCTCTCTCCTTCGTAGCTAAAACCTTCCAACGAACAAACAAACACGTGCTATTTATCTAGCTAAGGTAAGAGGGTACTTGTTTAAAAACTTTAATCGACAAATTTGTGTTGCTAAATTAAATTGCATAAAGATAAAATATGTAAAATTAATGTTGAAAAATAGTTCGTACGCGCAGATATCACAATACTATTTAATCAGTGACGGGAACTATTTTAATCTAAGAGGATTAGATAAGGTGAATGAAGTGAGGGAATCAGCACTTTAAAACTAATTACATTAATAAACTGACAATTAGAACTGGATTTATTTTTGTATAAATTAGTATATTACAAAAAATATTTAAATAGATTTAAGAAGTCTTACATATCATAGCCAGTGTTACAAAAAGGTTTGTATATTTTGTAGTCGAGATTTGGACGTCAACCGATCATGTATTCGACATTATCTGATTGCCATTAGTCCCGAGACTATACTAAATACGGACCTAAATAGCTCGTTTGATAGATCATGTGTATGCACAAGTACACACATTCTAAACTAGTTTATAAACAACAACAACAACGTAGAAAATAATATATCGCATTAAAAGTATTACTTACTTACTCTATGACTTTAGGAACTCGAAAGTTCTTTGCCACACTTACAAAAAAAATAACACACTTATCCTTATATTGGGCTAGTTCTATCCAGTCCACCTCATTACACCCTATCCCTATCTTGAGCTAGTTCTATCCAGTCCACCTCACTACACCCTATCCTTATCTTGAGCTAGTTCTATCCAGTCCACCTCACTACACCCTATCCTTATCTTGAGCTAGTTATATCCAGTCCACCTCATTATATCTCTTTCAGGTCCATTCTAATGTTATCCTCCCATCTGTGTCTAGGTCCTCCCAATGGTATCTTCCCACAGGGCTCACCATTTAACACCCTGATCAAGGTTCTAGTTTCTCCCATTCACGTCGTATATCTTGACCGCCATAATCTACGAAACTTGATTATACCGACTATGTCGTGTGATGTGTACAGAGTATGTAACCCATCATCGTGTAACATCCTCCAGTCTCCAGTAGCCTCATTCTTTTTTGGACTAAACCTCTTCCTAAGCTCCTGGTTTTCGAATACCTCTAATATCTTTTCATCATGTAGGGTAAGGATAGTAAATTTAAATAGATAATAATTTCACAAAAAGACGGATCAGTGGTCACGTGGACCAAGCATCACTCTCACCTACTCTATAGTTTGATAGTGACTGGGAGGTCGGGGTTTTAATCCCGGCAGCGTGAACTGAAGCAGGTTTCCCATCATGGTTTCTAACCGTCTCTCTAAACCAATGTGGGTACATTTCCTCTCAATTATAACATCTTACTCGTGCTTACCCCACGGGTCAATATTCTAGTAGAAGGACAAGCAGCACATACAAAAGGTTCAAAATAAATTCCCATGAATCTCGTAACATCCGCGTGAACAAATCATTCAAAAAGAAACCTAAAGTATTTTTGTAAGTTTACCTACTTACAACTGAACTGCTGAGGGAACGACCAATCTTTAGAAAGGAAATATTTCAAAGAAGACTGGATGTGTCTGAGCACGACTTACAAACTAATTTGATTCTAGAAGAGACACCACACCCCGACCGTTATTCCATTGCAATGGATGGGGAAGCCCAGTTTATTCAATGATATATTTCTCGACGATGCTAGTAGGAGCCCAGACCTTAACTATTAAGTAGACGTGCAATTCACAAAGATAAGGGGCCATATTTAAATTATGTAACGTTTTAAACCCATTAACCCCCCTTGCCCAACCTAAGCGGTCATAAGATGTTCCATCTCCTTACCCCTCTATCTTACGTAATTGTTAACTATTTGGTAAGTAAGATTATTTTAATCGTTTGGTTATTTTTAGAGATAAAAACTGGTAATAAAGCGAGTGGTATGAAATATTATAATAATTTAATTTTGGTAAGTGAATGAAATATAAGTAAACCTTAATGATTAATATACTTATTTTATGACAAAAGAAATCTATATAAATATAGATTTTGTCTCACTATAAACATTGATACGTAAGATGGATTCTGATCCTTTATTTTAACCCACGTAAGAAAACGCAAGAAAATATCTAGCCGCCTCTTTCCCCAAAAAATCCTTACTCAGTTTAAGGAATACCCTTGGGAATATGATCAATACAGAACTTGATCTTTGTTATTGGTAGATAGAGAATCTTACTAAAGCGTCACGTTGCGACGATCTGCTACAAGTCTCGCTGCCAGTGCGGCTTATATACACTGCAGGTATCTCTAACATGTCAGGGATTGGGAAGGTTGAACTTAATGTACCCACATTTGCGTTGAGTCAAAGTGTAAAACTATTTAGGGAGAACCCCCCCTCAGTACACCCGACCGGGATCGAACTCTGATATTCTCGTCATAGGCGATGCGTTGACCTTCTGTCTGTGTGAACGGACGCAGGAAGTCCGTCGCAAATCACGTCCTGTCTGTGGCGGCGCCTGTCCCAGGAAGCGCCGGTAACCGCTCATTTCACTGTTCGGGGCACTAGGGGGGCGTCTCGGTGAAGTATTGACGAGCACGGGTCACGGGTCAATACTCACAGGGAGCACGTGTTCCTCCGCGGATGGAGCGAGCCGCGCTTCTTGTTCGTTTCATGTTCCCGTGAGCCACGTCTTACTACCCGTCCGGACTATCCGCAGACTCTACACTAGTGGGTGTGGAACATGGGGGTAGAATTTAGAGTAAATGTACAAACATTTGCAACCAAGGGAGATTGGAGAACCACTTAGGAGGGGAGAAGTGTCAGAATACCCAGCCGGGATTGTAACCCTGACCTACCAGACTATACGATACTGACGTCTTAGTACATATGCTCACCGGTGCAGGCTACCAAAGTGCTGCTTTTACTAGTATTATATCTTTCTCAGTGGAAAGCTCTATTCTTAAAACACTACTCAGAGTGTACAGAAACACACAACGTTCACAAATAATATTAGACCCGTACCGGTGGTAAAGTGGTCTAAGGCGCAAAACTCGCAGTTTACCGGTGATGGAGAGGACGAGTTTTGAACCTAGGCTTTTACCCCTCTACTGGGGGCGTATTTCTCCTACACTACCCTCCTCATCCATACTGCTTGGATTGAGTCGTTAGTAACCTTGGCGCTAAGAGTCATTATAATTAACTAACATTCGCTGACAGTTAATCCTGATAAGCTTCGTGCGTGTCAACTTAACCCGCCAATTCTTGAAAATGAAATATTGTTGTTATTATAATAGCTCTTTTTTTATTGTTTGTATAGCCTGAACGGGTAGTATGACGTGGATCACGGTGTATAAGGGGAAGGAGGAAGGGTTGCTATGATGGATCTATATATATAAATAATAAAATTAGACTCAATCTAACTCACTTGAGTGGTTTATCGATCTCGCAACAGACTGAACTGCCTATAACAGAGGGATTGTGGTTCTAAATGGTGTCTCGCTTTCTCTCCACGCAAATGTGAGTACACTTCCTCTAAATTCAACCTTACCCATCCATAGCACACTAGCGTTATTTGTACATGTGTGTATAACCTTGACGGGTAGTAAGACGCAATATAACTGATCCTTCATCCCCTGACAACTGTACGAGCTATTACTGTCATCTTAGAGCACACTATTGGCTCAACTAGTGTTATTACAGGACCCCCTGTCCTTGTACACCCTGGTGACGTCATTGTTACGTCTGACGTACCAGGATTAGAGAAGACCACGTGGTGTTGGGTGATTATGTGGCTCGGATTGTATCGTTACTTCCCCTTCACTCTAATATGTAGAAGCAGGTAACGATAGCTATTACAAAGTAAATGCATAACAAATAATAGATTTATTATAAAAAGAACATAAAAAGATTATATAGGGTTACAATTGATAGCAGGAAAACAGTAATAAATGTCCGTTAAATTGATTAAGGAAAACATGTATGTAACTCTTAGAAGTATAAAGGAAAGCATTAAGTTTTAAACTGACAAATATATGATAAGATTTAACAACTCAAAAAATATAGGAACTTCCCGTAGCACGGGAGAATACGTGTCCAAGACAACACAGAACAGCCAAAAGGAAGTTGATAGAGAGAATTGGATTCCAAAACAGCCGGGCTATAGCCAGAGCCAGAGCTAAATGTCGGCCAAGCTAACTAGCTTGATTTGAAATTAAGAAAGATCCCATAGACCCACTAAATAATAAATGGTAAGAGGACGGTCTGTGGATTACATTAGCAGATGGCTAACAATGAGATGTCAACACAAAATTGTACAATGGCCGGTCCTTTCCCGGTGGGTACTGTCAGAGCACTCAATAGTACATTTATACCATTAACCACTTCCTGGGGTACACATCAAATCTAGTACACACTAACTTTAAATACTTGGACTAATGAGGTGCCAACAAGGGGCAAATGAAAATACTACCTGTGCGGGCCACTATACAACACTAGCCGTGTTCCGCACTTTGCGCACCCAAACTAGTAACACAGAAAGAGGGGTGGCAACAAGAATGCTGTGAGATACTGACCTAACTAGGGCCTCAAATAAAGGCACTAGACAACCTGTTTGTAGCCATACAAAAATTCGAACAACTGAGCATGACGTCCACGGCGTCATGGGATATTGTGAATTCATAAGGACTTAAAACGGAATAATGAACTTATGGAGAAGAGGAACCTTAAAGCAAGGTCCTTATTACATACAGAGCTCAAAGCCCCTGTATTTAAGCTATGTCATATGGACATAGGGAAAATATATAGTCAGATTATTTGACTAAAAAAATTAAGTCAGATTGACACAAAACCAAATTTAGTCATTCTGACTAAAATAACGAGTCTAAAGGACTTAGAAAACATTACAGCTGCTTCGAATAACAGAAACACAATTAGTCTCCTTGACTACTACAACAAGTCTGAAGGACTTAGAAAACATTTTGGCCACTTCGACTAACTAAACTAAGTTAAAAGGACACAGAAACAAAGCTTGGTCACTCTTAGGACTAAGAAAACATTATAGCCGCTTCGACTAACAGAAACAAAATTAGTATCCTTGACTACTATAACAAGTCTGAAGGACTTGTATATTTGTCGAATACTTAGTAAGTCAGACGAGATTCCCTCGGCGTCGAGGCGGTGAAACCCACGACCCAAACATTAAGACTACCAGTTTCTTCTTCAGGTGCTGGAGCAAAGGTTCCTCTTTCGAGGATATAATATGATTAACTACAGTCCAATGAAGCTAGGGGTCACCCGTTACGTACTCTTCTTTCTGACTCTAAACAGGACCAAATATGGTCATGTAATGAGGGAAAAGGAAGGAAGGGGTGAGGGGGGGAAAGCAGAGGAAGAGTTGCCGAGGAAGCCCGCTAGGTCAGCAGTGCTCGTAGCTCGAGGCATCGAACCAACCACAGCCCGGTCCTTTGTTAACATCGAGTGTTCAAGGGTTCAGACGCCTGTTAAAACTGCCACACGTTCACTTCCGCCATACTTGCAGAATAGTTTGTCGAAGCATGGTGTTTGTATCCGGGAACATCCACTTAAAGTAAGTAGAACGCAAATGATATTATTGCAGAATA
Organism: Timema poppense; assembly: GCA_902141375.1. Lineage (NCBI taxonomy): Eukaryota > Metazoa > Arthropoda > Insecta > Phasmatodea > Timematidae > Timema > Timema poppense. The sequence continues at coordinate 23,081 of CABFOV010004917.1, read as the reverse complement.
TATCAGTTTTAATTCTCTTTTTTGTATTCCTTTATTTCAGTTTAGTATTTTGTGCAGATTACGATTTGTAGATGTCATTTTACTTGAGGGACATGCTACACTTATTCTGTTAAAGTTGATAAAGCGAACATGAACACATCATTTACTCTGAAAGGTAGCAAGCTTACCTTGCATGGTTACCCTTATCAAATAAGGTCCATCGAGGTAAACGCTTAGGGTAAACGGAGTGGACATCTTGTTCTAATATTATTATTACTAGAACCGCGTCCCACTACCCGAACGGTTTATACGCACATACGCTAATGGTAGGGTGGTTGTGAGATGAAACAGAGGACCTAAAGTTTGACGTGGGATCCGAACCACAGTGGAGGCCTGGCATTCCACATAGTCACAAGTTGTGAGTAATACATATCTTGTCAGAGGTGAAGGAAGGGTTTGGCAATCAGATAGATCTGTGCCTGGACCAAGGATTGAGCCAAATTTATTCACAAATCTCGAACATTAAATCCAAAACATATTTTAAGAGGTTTTTAACGTGCACTTTCTAAATCAACTAATTATGTCATCACTCAACCTATGAACCAACATCTAAAACAGACACTACAGCCAGTCCCAGGTCGTTAATCTATCAGTGTTATTGGGGAAACCCACATTTTGCCAATGACAAGTTTTTCAACCATTCCGGAAATCAAACCCGGGCCCCTTAGCTCAGTGAACATACACGCTACCGACTAAGCTAAGGTGTTGAACAAGAAAAAACAAAAAAGGTAGATTGTATTTTTAATATTTTTCAGCACGTATTACTACCGCATGGTTGAATGATGGCTATACAAGACGTCAAAGTTGGTGTTTTATGCGCCTGTGGAGTAGGCAATTTCTTAATAATAATTATGTAACAAGTGGAGAGAGGCTTAAATTATAACTAATATAACTAATAACCGGCATTGAATTACCTGATAAGGTAACCATAGGGATTTCTGATTCCTTCATATATCTGGCAAGGGAGATATTGAGAACTTCTGGACAATAACTCCAATCTCCTGAGAGACCCCCCCGGAGGGGGCTTTCCAGCTACACCGTCCATGGGCTCTTTGGCCTTCTACAGTGCAACCACTGTTACCATCGGGACGGAACCTTTTCGTCGGACATGGACAGGAGCCCATGAGTGCTATTCCGGTTTACTCGGGCACCCGACAAATCCAGGCCCGGCCCTCCCATGCCAGACCTGCCTTGGGTTACTTGGGAACCCCCTCACTGGGACCGGATGAGGGTAGGAGTTGACCCCTCCTAGTGATCGCCCAATCACGAGGCAGTCGGGATCTCAGCCTCCGGACAGTTGCCTCCTCCGTTCTGCTTACTGCCCCTTCTTTGTGCTCACTGCCCCAAACTTGGCCTTCCGCCTCTTCAATACCTTCTATACGAGACTAACCGTCCGGAGTTGCCCAGCGGGGACCGCGTGGAGGTGTCCTGACCAGCTATCCCCGCAACGAGATATTGAGAGCTATAGGGATATCTGCTGAGGAAGTGGTTGCGTGGCGTGATGCATGTGTTGCCTACCACCCAGGGGCGTACAGCCCCAACTTGTGTCGTAGACCCACGTTCATTAGGTGCGTGTGTTGCCTACCACCCAGGCGCGTACAGCCCCAACTTGTGTCGTAGACCTCCCACGGTCATTAGGTGCGTGTGTTGCCTACCACCCAGGCGCGTACAGCCCCAACTTGTGCCGTAGACCCACGGTCATTAGGTGCGTGTGTTGCCTACCACCCAGGCGCGTACAGCCCCAACTTGTGTCGTAGACCCCACGGTCATTAGGTGCGTGTGTTGCCTACCACCCAGGTGCGTACAGCCCCAACTTGTGTCGTAGACCCCACGTTCATTAGGTGCGTGTGTTGCCTACCACCCAGGCGCGTACAGCCCCAACTTGTGTCGTAGACCCACGTTTCATTAGGTGCGTGTGTTGCCTACCACCCAGGTGCGTACAGCCCCAACTTGTGTCGTAGACCCACGTTCATTAGGTGCGTGTGCTTGTATCCCCCCTCCTAAAACACGTATAGTGTTTTACATGGAAATCTGAATAACCCTGTGTACAGGGGTGTGAATAAAGTATCACTACTTTACTAATATAGATATTTTCCTTTCGATACTGTTATTTATTTACTCGTTAGTTTTACTGATATTAGTACTCACACTCGGTACCGAAAGAAGCAACTTGTTTGTTATCTTCACTCATGCTTGAGTTAAATGTTTACTATGGTTGTGGAAGAGTACTAAATAGATTGAAAAAATATATTACCAATCCTCTTTAGCTATTTAATAACTTTCCATCAGATAAATTTTCATAGACACATTTTGAAAGCTGGTATGGTAAAACCTTTTATAATATCCAATACTCTCTATCATACCTTCCAAGTTCCATAACATAATATATACGCGATATACCTAGATATACTATAATTTTCAGGGTTTAAATAAATATGAAATTATTATTATTATTATTATTATTATTATTATGCAAAATTTGAAATTATTAATTGATAAAAACATATTTTTCCAGTTTAAAATTTCGATACCAATACTTACTTTTATCAATACTTTTCTTTCGATAATAGTAAGGTATCGATATTTTTTCTTCCGCTAATTCAAACGAGTACAGTATCGATACTTTTCTTCCGATAATACATCCCTACCTGTTTATCAAAAGTGACATACGAATAAAAATACATGACATAATTATTAGACTACGTGAAAGTAGATCTAGTAACTTTGTTGATTGTCAGATGAAGTAGTTCCTGTGAACATCGGACTAAATCTACGTCGTATTGCAGCGAGAATCCTAAGTAGTTTATTCCTGGTATTTTCAAGGGGGTCTATATTCTACAGCTCAGTGTGTACCGATACTAATATATTGGTTTTCCTCGGGGAGTTATTACTCGCGTCAACTTAGAAGATGAGTTGGGAATCGATAATCGACGATCAACATGTTTTTCATCAGATAGTTTACAAGTCTTTTTAAAAATAGATATATGAAACACAACACCAACTATAAAGTGAGGCAAAATGAGCTTGGTGCAGTTTCATTATCATTACTGTGCTTTGAATGTTATAAGTGGTGTTTATGTTCCGTATCTTGTTAGGCGTCCGGATTCAGGGAAAAACACCCTCAGTACACCCGGGTGAGATTCAAACCCAGAACTTCTCATTGGCCGCAAACCAGACTAGATCAGTTTGACTTTGGTTCGTGTTTCCACTAATACGGGTTAACGTAGTAGTGGAACACACTAGCGCAATGTAGATATCAGTTTATATTTGTGTCTTTCTGGGGACCGTCTGGTTTAAAATTGATTGTTACCTGGTAGTCTGGTAGTTCTCTTGTAGCGTGGTTATCAATGTTGATAACTGTTATTACATCACAGATGTCGTCACTAACAAGGAGGCTGGAGGGAAACTAGTCATTGTATATCCATTATCCTGACGTGTGGTCATAATTATAAACGAGAATAAACTTATGTAAACTGGAGAAAAATATTTCTTGTACGTTTTAATTAAAGAAAATTAATAAAATATATAGCAAACCAAACAAAATCAAAATGGCTCGTACGCTAGTAACGTGACGGGCCGCCTAGGTGGACGGCGACATATTCTTCTCGTGTTGATAGTTCTCTATCTGTCCACCAGATCGTAGCCCAATGATTTAATTTCACTCTGAAATGCATTATAAAATAAATAAAACTAGAAGAAAGATTAGAAGTAATACGCTCTATAAAAATGAAGAATAAAGTAAACTTTCTCAATTTTGAAAACAAAGTGAATGTTAGGGAAAGAAAATATATGAGTGTTTTGGTAATCCTATGCAAAAAATATAGCAGAACTTAGGTAAATAAACTATATCCAAAGGCGTCAGTGTCTTATCTGGTGTGTTGCTGACGAGGAGTTAGGGGCTCGAATCCCTGCTGGGTGAACTGACATATTTTTCTCTTGGGCTATTTTCCGCGATCCCTCCAAGTAGCTGTGTTTATAACAGTTCCTACAAAATCTACCCTCTTCACCCCTACTCTCTTTGTGTATATTCACATACCCTGTACGGCCAGAAAGACGCGGAGCATGGAAATAAAATCATATTTAATAGTCTAATTTTGGCTATAATTAATATATACCTATCAATTTATCTCTACAGTTTTATTCAATCCTTTCTTTAAAGGTGGCTGCACTATTTCCCGTGTGTATGGGAATGGGCACGTGGGAAATTAGTTCCCCACTGCTCGTGAATACTAGTGGAGGCGCCCATGTTCTAGCACATGCACTACAGTACTAACTTTCCAGGTTAGCACCGGAGCTTTAAAACGGCTCACCGCGCGATCGGCGAGGCCTGAAAGCCCACAATCCCACCAGTCTGCGCAAGCCACTCTGCGCAAGCCACCACTCGGCGGCGATTAAACTCACTGCCCCACAGAGTCAAACCCATTTCAAGCTCGTGACGTGGGAGTTTCTCTGTCACGGGGAAACATAGCGTGTGTATATATATATACACCTTCCTTGAGAAATATGGCCGTCAGGATGAAACTATATTCTATTTCGACAACAGATCTGGTCAGAATAGAAATGCGTTCATTTGGCCAAGAATCTTGAATATAGTCACTCATCATTAATAATAAGCCATACTCAAAATGAAGCAGATAGTATGCACTCCGTTGTAGAAAGAAAGAATAAAATGATGTTGAACAAAGGCCCCATCCACACCCCTGCACAATTAGCTACAATAATCAAATCAGAAAAAAAAAAAAAAAAAAT
>CABFOV010004917.1:0-18223 GCA_902141375.1 Timema poppense | reverse complement strand
AAAAAAAAAAAAAAAAAAAAAATTCGGTCCTTCAAATTTTGGAAATGAGATATATTTTTTCAATTGGAAATAAGTCTTTGAGAGCATGGGGGAAAGTTATCGTATTAATGAAAAAGGGGGGAAAGTCTCTGTTGGAGATAAATAAAAGTACTCCTGTGTTTTGTAGGACCTGATTCTTGAACACCAAGATTCAAATTCTGAATATTAAACACAATCAACGAGGAAAACTTGAAGCTGTCCAGTCGCATTCACTGTACAAGAGTCCTCCATACGTTTCAGGGTGGAAATAAATGGTACGGACTTTCTCACTCTATTGTTTAAAAATGGAGATATTTACCCAAAACTCGTAATATCTGTGAGACGAAATAATATACAGTAGCAAACTCAAGCGTAAATTGCACAATACTTATGTAACACTTTCTTTGAGTCCCGGTTTTAAATTTTATAATTTTAGTTTTAAAGAATTATGGTCCTCATTTCAATGTTTGGACCGATAAAAAAAAAAGACCAATATTGGGTCCACAAGAGTCAACACTTCGTATTAAAATTTCAACTTCCAGTTAAAAGTTTTGGCATTTTATTAGGTTTGAAAATCTTCATGCCATCGCATTGCTATTAAATTCCCCATTTATAAATTTTGACGAATAAAAAATGAAAATATTGACTATTGAGTCTAAAATGGATATATATCATTCTTGTACAAACATTTCTACTAAGCGATTTAAGGAAAAACAACATAAACTTTTTGAGAGACTTACTTATATTTAATTACTCTATGGCATTGGAGAATTATTGCGTTAAAATTTAAGTAGTATCTCTTTACAACTAAAGCTCACAGAAATGCATTAATATATTTGAGAATTATTGCGTTAAAATTGAAGTAGTATCTCTTTACAACTAAAGCTCACAGAAATGCATTAATATATTTGTCAATATCTCAGAAGCTGTTGGATTTATAAAAATATATTTCATATAAAAATTTTTTTTAATAGTACTACAATTTTGCAATGAAACGTTATCTAGTATCTCAAATAATTTCGTAGATACAGAAGTTTATGCTTTTGTAAATTAACCTAAAAGTAATTTTCATGGGATAATGAAAATAGCCAGTTTATTTATAATCTTAATAAACACCTAGGTACGAGTTTTAATCAAAATCGTTAGATCCTATTTTGAGAAAATCGATTTTTTCTCTTTTCACCCTTTATTAAACTACTCTTAATTTTAAGTTTAAACAGACACACGGATATAAGTTGTAGGTTTTATAAAAATATGCTTCGAACAAAATATTTGTATTATAAATATATCTACATATTTTAAATGATAAGTAATTTCATATCTCAAACAGTTTTGAACATATGATAAAAAATGAGAATTTACGCATCAGATCGGAGCCCTTAAAGTCATTTTGCTGAAATATTGAGAATAGCCATTTTGTTTGGAATATTTATAAAAGTTTTGAGAAAATCTACTTTTTATCCTTTTGCCCTTCAGTAAATTACCCTTAATTTTAGGGTTAGATACCCAATTCCAAAAACCCCTCGGGGCAACCCTATAAAAACCCTAGATACCAAGTTTTAGCCCGATCGATAAAATAGTTTAGGCTCTATTTGGAGGTACAGACAGACACATATAAATTCAAAAACCACCTTTTCTGATTAGGGGGTCATGAAATGTCGACATTCATCAAAATCTAGAGTTCGATTTTTTGACGATCACAATACTTTCTCTACATGTAAGATAGCGAGAAAGTAAAAAGAAGATCTGATGTCACACTGTAAAATCAATTTGATCCCCAAATCATACCAATGTTTTTTCGAAGCATTAAAAGCTACTAAGATTGTTGAAGATGTACAGGAAGATTATGAAACGTGAAAAATTATGTGTTTTGATGACTATCATACATTTGAGTATGATAATGTTCAAACGTTAGAAATAATGACTCCGGTTGTCATTTAATGGTTTTATCTTCATATTGCATTCCACACTGTTATCGGTAGAGTCATATTTTTGTATATAAATAATTTTTAGAATTTGTGATTGTAACCTATCCCAATCATTTCCCCACACAAATGATACTCAGTGGTAGGTACAATAGAGTTATAAATTTACTAAGCAAACACATTATACACCTCAATGAGGGAGAGGGACAAAACAAATAGTACAAAACTTGGACGTAGCCCAAGGTCAAAGAATACCAAAACCCGACAGGGCCAGAAGGGCGCTAATACAATAAAAAAAGGGCTGGTGGCCCCATCGTTAGGTGCCCACAATGGCATCGTCCATAAATGCCGATATATCATAATTAAATTGGTGTCCTGTCTAAGTATGGTTTTAACCATGAAAAAAATTAAGAACAAATCCTTGCCTAAGACTAAGGCTGAGAGAACAAGACATGTAGCCACTAATATGGTTGTAAAGCCAATCCAGCCCCTGACTACATTCACAGCCCAACGGCCCTAAAGTTTACAAACCTAAATATTTGTAAAGTGGTACCAAAGGAATTTCCTAACCATATTAATGATAACGCCATGCAAATATTGTAGCCCCGTCTGGCTCGCGGCCCCAAAGTTAACTAACATAAATATATATTTCAAGGCGATAACAATAGAATATCCCAACTTTAACTATAATAGTTCTGAAAATGGAAAGCAGTCCTATCTGGCTCACGGCCTCAAAGTTAACTAACATAAATATAATTCAAGATGATAACAATAATAGTTTGTTAATGCAAAGAATGGGCATAAGACCCATACGAGCGTCCGAGACGTTTGATTTTTAAAGGTAAATAGTTATAGTCAACGAGAGTTTTGAATAATGCGATGAACCTACATAATGAATAGGTCTCTACCTCGTAAAGTCCAGAGTGCAATGCGTGTCTCTTTTCTGAACTCTGACCATTTATATATCATGATGATATGTGCTCCCAGAGCGCGGATAGATCGGGAGGGGGGATTTTCTAGAACCTACACGTAAGCCAAAGAACACCAGTCACACGCACAACTCAGTTCTAAAAGATTTTAGAACGCGCACTGCACACGCTCAGTGAAGTTCATTTGTCTGGAAGAAAGGAGGGGGAGAGTTGCCAACACAGCCAGCAGCGAGGCTCGAGGACCGGCTCAGTAGAATGGTGATAGTCCAGCGGAGTGTTTCTCGGGTTTATTTGAAGAGCGGTCGTATTTGAGTGAAACCATTTCTTCCACATTAGGTTGTAACAAGGTTACATGATAATGAAACAATTGTGTTTTTAATAAAATTACTATGGTCTCTCAAGCTAAAATAACTTTTTCTTTCCAAACTACTTGTCAAATTTGCTATCTCAAAACATATGAAATACCAATAAAATATATTTTAAAAATATGGGCGTTCTATTTGGTAACTAAATTCCAATTAACCAGCATAAAACAATAGTGTGAGACTTGTATCATATTCAAAATTCATTTTACTTAGTCGTATCTCTAAATTACAGCATATAAATTAAATATTTATTTGCTATTTCTTCAAAACAACATTTTTAAGATGTGTTAGTGTATAACTAGGGCAGCAAGTATAACTGAGACATTTTGAATTATCAAACAATATTTTTATTCTCTTGTAAATCATGGTTGATTATGTTTTAATACTCATTTATTTACATTGTGCTCCAGTTTACAACGATTATAACGCTTGTAGTTTCATGTGCTCGCCTCTTATCAACAACGTACACACACGTCATATTGGTTTTCATCCTTTCCACTCAATATTGAAACATAGCAGGCCCATTCTAACCAACAGTGGGGGGTATTAACTCTTATAAACACTCATCGGGGGTAGGGGGTGGGGGGGGGGCACGCAGTCAAAATGTCAAGGTCATTTAGCCTGGTTTTCTGGTGGTGGGGAGGCTGGGGTTCAAATTTCCTCCGGGTGTAATAAGGGTGTTTATTTTCCTCAATAGTTTCTTCTTAACAATCCCCTTAAATTCGGATACATTGATTTTAAATTCTACCTTTTTATACTTAATCTAATCACTATAATTAAAATCTTACAGCCCTACCGGGTAGTAGGACGCGTTGGGAAAATAACTTTAAATAGGAATGATCAAAGTAAAATATAATTTTAATAAAAAGATAAGACTAGTTGTTTTACCACTTTTTAAATTGTAGCAAGCGTAAAAAAGTCCTGGTTTTCCCTTTAAAGTTAGTAGAAAATAAATATCAAATGGAATATTCTGGAAAGATAATATCTTATAATACTAGTTAAATAACACCTAGCTAGATGATAAGGCTACCTACTCGACGTTTTTAATTATTTCTATAAGTTGTGAATAAAATAAATGTTTTTCAAACCAAATCCTGTATCGGTGGTACAGATCTAAGACGTAAGGCTCGCACTAGACTATATTTAAAGTTACAAGAAGATCGGCTTTCAAATTTCATCCGGGTATACTGTCTTAAATGTTTTTTACAACCTCCCTTCCCTTTTATGTGAGTGCACATCCTTTGAAAACAACCTTGCTCACTCTTATACTTTCAATTAAACGGTAACCCTTGTGTTGAACATGTAAACATGTGTTCATACATATATAGAATTCTAAACAAAGAATCTGGTCAGTCCCGCCAGCTTCATTCAGACAGGAAATAATAATAGTACGAGCATTCAAGTCTGAAAGCACAAAGCAAGCCAGAAACAATTAAAATTGTAATAAGTTTTAACATTAACTACTTTGAATAAATCTCTAATCTACTTTATACATACATATATAGCAAGAGTAAATATATTATGAAAAAATTCCTGTCAATGTGTACATATTGTGTAATATCGATGTGCTGTATTTGAGTTAAAAATGTACATACAAAAGACTGTTGTAAATAAGTTATTCACAGGTTTTAATTATATTTTCCAATTAATGTTTGGACAGGCATTTAATATATCAGACTGACTAATATTGTATTTGTTAGTATATATATATATATATATATATATATACATGCACATTAAGTTATGTCATATGCAGCTGTCGCTTTTAAGATTTTATTCATAATAAGGTAAAATGTTATCACTGTTGTCACAAAAAAGTTTTTATTTTTTAAACTTTTCTTCATTTGAAAATTGGACTGTATGTATGCCAGTGTATTCAATTTTGATAAAGTTCCCTTTAGACTCTTTTAATTCATTCACACCCATATCATCAATTAATTAACCCTTCATGAGTAGAGCTTGAACAGATAGTCAAACGCTATGCTAAAAAAAAGTTTAAAAAAAGAAGCCATTCTATTAAAATGTATTGTTAAAATAAGTAGACCCTATTAATTTTTCTAAAAAACACAGACTTATAAAGGAACTATTATACTTAGAACAGCTTAATTGTTTATAATATTATAATTATGATCAGCGTAGCAACCTCCAAAGTAAAATGTCATAAAAGGGTTTACTAGTTTTATTTCATTCTCCGTCGCAATAGACTGGGTGCTGATGTTGGGGAGCCCGGCGTTTGGATACCAGTCGGATGTACTGAGGGTGTTTTTCCACCATCCCTTCACGCAATTAATGGTGCACTTTCTCTGAGCTCAACCTTCTTCCTCGCCGATATGTTTGAGCGAGGATTCTAGATCATAAGTCATGAATATGTACTACTGATAAATGAACATGTTCAAGTCCTGTGGCGGTTTTAATAGAGTGTACAATCTCATATAGTCACGGAGTTATGAGCGGGTATGTTTGGGAGAGTGGTTATCACACCTAACTCTCCAGTGGAAGGTCATGTTTCGATTGGTTTCAGCAAGAGGGAGAGTTTTCTTACTTTGTGATGTTTCATACACACACTTTCTCTCTCTTTTTCTTCGTTTCACTCTCTCTCTCACACATACTATATATATATATATGTATAGTGCAAACAAATATCGGTACAGTTTCACCCTCCTCGTATTATACTAGATATAAATGGATACTACTAGCACTGGAGTTAGAGCGCATGCCTAAAAAGAAAAACCAATTAGTTTTAATTATCTAACTAATTTAAAACCCGGTTCATATCCTCTGTATATTGGTCTATTGTTTGACCAGTACTATTAATTCTCTACTTCATGTTTCACTCCTCTTTGCTATAAAGTTGGATTGTACTCCTTTTATTTAGGTTCTCTATGCCTAGAAATCGCAAGGTTTTTGTTTATCATTTGATTATTATGTATTATATTGTTTTGTTTTTTCTCTCCTTTGTTTTGCTTTGTTGAAGAAGGTGAAAAACGTAATGTTGTGTGTTTGTATATTTTCCTAGTGTTGAAGTTAAGACTGTTTGCTGTTTTTTCCTGATACCTTCCTCAACCTTTCCTCACTCTTGGAGGCAGCAAGAACCTACCTGGACCACTCCAGGTCTATTGTTTTCCCGCCAAGTGTCGCTGGCGTTGGTTTTTAGAACTGCCGATTTTAGCGAGTCGTGCGCTGAGACTAGATAGATCCAGAAGTGAGGTAAAGTTGCGTGAACTTTCACCCGGAAGTGGTCCAGTCTCGTTTATTCGTGTGCGTGTGTTAATGAAAGTGACTGCTCCAAGACAATACCAAACAGACAATAAAGAGAAGGTGAGTTGCCTCTACCCATTCCCATTCCACCATACAGTCCATTTGTCCGTGTTCGTAACACTGGTCCTCCAGAGATTTGTTCATTTATCATTTATTGTGAGTTTTACATCCTCCGTAAGCTCCTTTTCGTTAAAGTCCTAAAGTCCATATGAATTACAATAGTTTTCTTAATAGAAAATGAAATATTTGCTACAGATTCAGAAAATGGGTTGGCCTCGCACTTTATAAATATGAAAAAGCTATTTTATTTAATGACCAATGTACATTTGCCTCATCTAGCGTATTAATATGCCTAAACCAATTGTATAACACATCAGTTTTATTACAAAGGAAAAATGACTGTAAAGAATTGGCTTCTCTCATTCATGAAACGACGGAGTGAAATATCACCAAATGCCCAAAAGCGAATAGTATGGCTATAGTGGCCGGGTTTACTAGGAATAAGGTAAATCGATTCTTTGAGCTACTTCAAGCACTCATGAAAGAGAATGTTTAATCCAGCTCGACTATGGAATATAGATGAAACTGGATACAGTACAGTACAAACACCCAAGAGAACTTTGGCTCAGAAAGTATCCAAGCAAGTGGGAAGAGTCAAATCTTCTGAACGAGGCAAAAATAACTCTTATGGCCGCTGTAAGTTCTTCAGGATCATTTATCCCCCCAACCGTTAAAAACACCAAAGTAAGAACTACAGTCTTAATTAATGGATTTCTTCCAGGGACAGTGGGATAACCGAACCCTTCAAGTTGGATGGACGTTGAAATGTTTGAGGGGTTTCTCAATCATTTTATTGAGTGTGCAAATCCATCAAAAGATAGACCGATGCTTTTAGTCCTTGGTGGCCATTCTAGTCATTAGTCCTTGATAGCCATTCTAGTCATTTAGTCCTTGATGGCCATTCTAGTCATTAGTCCTTGATAGCTATGGAGATTTGTCGTGAAATTGGGATCATACCTCAACCGTTGGGTGAATCAGTCTTTAGAACATTGAAGCCATATCTGAATACAGAGATGTACTTAAGGATGACTAACAATCCCAGTAGGCACTTCGCCGAATACAATATGGGTCCACTAACATGAAGAGCTTTTTTGAAAGCATTTACACCAATAAATACAGTAAAGGGGTTTGAAAAAACTGGTATACATCCTGAAAATCGTCATATTTTTTAAGACCATTATTTTTTAGTTCGAAAGCAGTAGGCTTAACTATTACTTCTATAGAAGAGATGTCAGCTTCTTCTGTTTCAAGTATTTTTGCAGGTAATCCCATTGGCCATAATTCATCTTGTGAGGATCATGTTGATGATGACGATGTTTCCACCTCCAGCAACCCAGGTGTTAAGGGAACTATAGAGAGCTCAACCCCCCTGTTCCTAAAATATATGTTCCGGTTAGTCTAATTTACCCTTTCCAAGGGTTTAATCAGCTGTTTCTTCAAGTCTTCGCAAGAGTATATAGGAGCGTTCTGAAGTTAAAACAAGTTCGCCATACAAGAAAATACTTGGTTAAGGAAATAACAAAAGTGACAACAAACAAGAAAAAACTAACTTAACAACAAATATAAAAAACTTTTAACAAAAAGTCACAAGCAGCTAAAACAAAAAATACCAAGCCTAACGTTTGTTAAAAATTGGCTCTCCCAGGCTCATCATCACTTTAAGATAAGCTCTAACTGCCAAAACATTCAAAGAATCAAGCTATAAGCTTATTCCAGACGACACAATGTGTGTGATGTGTGGTGAGCTTTGTATCCAAACGTGTGCAGAGTAATGGATAGTTTTCAGACAGTGCGAACTGGATGCATGAAGAGTGCATAGATAGTATGTCAGGAGACAGGAACTTTATTTGTCTCGTTAGAATAAGACAGTAAATAATAAGATTACTCTGTTTATATTTGAACTATTTCTTGTTTGAAAAATGTATTTTATAAAAAAAATTTAGTCAAATATTACACTCCTAATTAGTTATTGTGTATTTATGTATGTATAAGTAGTTAATATTTTTTATTTATTCAGTGTTTGCTGGCCCGGTATCTTACAATCTTTAAATCCGGGCCGTTTTTTTCACATAACTTTCACTTTATTTATACAATTTCAATATGAATTTTCTTTTTAAAATTTCAACAAATATTTTGGCTCTTAACTTAAATGAAATTCAACTAACCCTAGCTCAATTTGGTACACCCCGGGTATATTACGCCCCCGGTACCCTCCCCCGCTGGGCCCTTCACAATGCCCGGGATTTCACTCCCAAGTCCGCCAAGCGCTCAGCAGAGTGGGGCAGTTAATAACAACATTTATAATGAATGACTACATTTTTACTTAGAACAATGTATGAGGCCTAATTACTTACTTTAAAAAACAAGGTTGCTTTTGCCATATTTGTATGCCTATTCTTTCCCAATAGTATGGAGCAAGAATGTATAATTACATTGATTTGAGTTTTTCAATTATTTAAAATATTTGAAATTAGTGTGCATGCATTAAAGTCATACATAAAAAACAAAAACATATACTTAACCGACCATAAAATAACAAATATATTTACACTAAAAAGTATTAATATATTGAGGGGATCACCCTTGCTCCACCTTCTCCTAAGTAAACGGGGCTTTACTCCATTAAAATAAACTTGGTATACTCTTACAAACAACAAGGAAGGGGCATTTTTTACCCTTATATAGAAGAAAGAAAAAAAAAACTTTAAAATAATTAAAATTTCTTAATTTGGTTGAAATGTTCGTCAGTGCTGAACGGCGCCTTGACAACATGATAATTACTTTATTAATTATCATGCAATTTAAAATAGAGGCCCTTCTTATGTTCTACGAATCTCAACGAGTTTACGACCCACTTCTCGCTACAATTAAATGTGTTCCCCACACTCCGTGCAAATCCGTCACTCTCTCATAAAGGTCAACAAGAATATAAACTCTTTAGCACAAGGTCAGAGGGAGTTGGGGGAATATAACGTATGTATATTGCGTTTCTCGGAACCAGCAAGGTTTTGGATACAGTGTAGATACCATATTCCCTTTAAAATAATGAAAAACATTCATGAATGTTTACAACTTAGCTATCAATGGTTCTCTTTGTAACGATTCGGTATAAATGCGCCGCGCTTTGGGCGTCAATAATAATAATATGTGATCAATCACCCTACTTCGGGTGTGAATTGATACACAACGGATTAATTCCCAGATAAAAGATGATGTGATGACTTTAGGTTGTCTTAAGCTCCGTGATCGAGCGCCTATCACCACTGTACGGAAAATATACCGTCTAATCAGCTGTCTATAGCCCCGTGTTCGAGCACTAATTAAATCGGTATTAATATTATTAAAGAAAGAGAAATGTTGTTGGCTGTTATTTCACACACGGTTTATTTATATTACACCAGTAAATTATTTGCACATATTTCAGTTAAATGTTTCTTATCACTGCACACTTGTGATATTGAAGTGACTTATATTATAATGTGTTGGACTGTGAGCAAGGTCCCGGAGATCGTCCTCCCCATCGTCGTCGTTAATTGATATCGCTATTCTGTATACTGTCTATACTGTACTGCCTATACTGTGTATACTGTGAATAAACATACGCACTATGGTCTATATATGACATACACCTTGCATTTTCTCCCTTGGTCAACAAAGTAAAAACTAACCAATAGACAGAGTCCTGGCGACACATTTTGTGAGAGCTAGTTTCTTATTGGTATAAAGAAATGGCGTTTTCTACCAAATACTGTGAACTTTTTCCTTTAACAGGAAGCAACGCAGTAGATATTTTAACAAGAAAGAAGGTATAAAAAAATATATTTTAGGGTGAAGTCCTTTCACCTCATTCTGAGAAACGCGTGTTTGTTCATGGATGAATCTTAAAAGGATACTCTACCTATATTACTTTAAAGAAAAATTACCTTCATCCATGACTTTTTACATAATTTAGATTAGTCCAAATCAATACATTACATCTTGAATAAACACTGTGTGCTCACCTCATTCAGACATGTAACATTATCACACGGACATCTAGAAGTCACACGTTATTTTACAATAAATTAATGTTGTTAAACACGCAGCTATAATGTTTGGCACTTAGGAAAGTTTATCTAAGGTGTTTCGCTATACTTACCAGAAACTACGTGGAGCATTGGTCTGCAATATATCAAATTTGGTGTGGATAAATCATCACACTTTCAAACTAAAAATCAAAATCAGAGCGCATATTATTTTAAGGTGTGTAACAGGTCTACATTTTGGCGAAGATTCAGCTTTATGATCAAATTGGTTACACTCCTACTTACAAACCTGACGTAAAATATATTGTTTTAATATTCATTTCTCTAAACAAAGTTAATCTGACTTATCTCAATTAGGCCCAGGTGAGATCCACAGCTTCGAGAAAAATTTGGGAAGTCAGATATTCATAAAACTCGGGCGGGAAAAACTATTTCTCGGGATTTTTTGAGAAAAAAAAATCATATACAGTTTTCACCAAAAGAACTATTGATCCATGTCACGTTTGTATTTAATGTTCATTAAGAATATTTTTAATTTGTTTAAAGTTAAATTAATCTTATCTTCCTTAATAATATAGAACATACCTGAAACCTGTTTTACAACTAACCATTAAATAACATAACCCCGTTAGGATACATATATTTGATGACCACACTTGTTTTCATAAATACTTCGTTAATGTTCTTGTTTGCAATGACATTTATTTGATTTTGAATCATGGATAGTAACAGTTGTATGAACTAACAATTTTGAAGTCTAACAGCGCATTTGTAAGAGCTTTAATAACTAAATCGTAAGATGTAACTGGGTACACTTGCTCAGTTAGGAAATGTTTTTTGTATTATTATAGACAGGACTCAGGTTCACGTTTTCATGCAGATTATTTTAAATACCTTGATATTTTATTGTGGAATTTATTAAAATTCACATCATGCATTTTTGATCTAAGAATTTTCTTTAGTCAATCTTAAAATCTATGTTTAGAATTATTTATATTGATACCAAACTTGCTTGATAAAATGTACCCAATTATAATAGTTGCGTCAGGCCTAGATTTATATGTTACTTTACTCAATACTTGTTAGATAGAATCTAAAACTTACAATTTTAAAATAAATTAATATAAACATTTAAGTGTAAATTATTTTTGCCCTTTGAAAAATTCTACAAGATTATAAAATTTTAATTTATCGTTCAGACCTAAAAGTGCAACTTGTTTTTTCCCCTTTTACCAAACCTATTCAAAAATATATTTGACAATCACCACTATATTTTAATTTATCGTTCGTTTTAGCAAATCTATTCAAAAATATTTTTGAAAATGACCACCAAATTTTAATTTAATTGAAACCATATAATTTGATCTCTTTCTGACCAAATTGACAAACGCTTCTAATTCTTTTTTTTATAAAATTTTAAATACAAAATATAAATCTGAAAAATAAATATGAGTCTAAGGTGGTACATTTAATTTTACTATTTCCCTGTTTACCGTACGGTACCCGTGGAAAATTGTTATTTTCGTCCAAAAATATCTTTAAGTCAAAATGTAACCACCGCACAGGACTAATTTCAACCTAATATTACCCACCCTACTCAAGCACGTCATATTTTGTCAATGGAAAATCCATTAGTTAAAACTATTTGTTTTTAGTGATATTTAAATAATTTTTAGCCCCCTTAGGTGGCAGAATGGTCTAACTCTAAGGCATCGTTCTAGTGTTGGACTGCCCTGTTAATGGTGGGGAGATAGGGGTTCGAACCCTTGTCAGGTCTACTGTGGGTGTTTATTACTAAATGGTTTCCCACTCTCCTTCCAAGCTAGTGCAGGTAGATTACCCCTAAAATGCTTCCTCCCTCATCCTTGCCTCATTAGAATAAATTATAATATATGCGTATAACCTGAACAGGTAGTAAGACGCGGCAATAAAGATGATTACTAAAAAACTGCATTGTTCCCGCTAGCTTTAACAGCTTGTTTTTCTAGTCTTGCCCCTTTTCTTTACACCCTTATATTGCTACTTGTCCGGACTCGGGTATTTTAAATATGACACGAGTCGAGCCCCAACGTTCTGGTCATTAGCAAACTAGACTAGATAATCATGGCATTTAGTCCTCATACTCAACAATGTGGGTTTCACTATTACTCTGTGTGTTTTATAAACATGTATGAATGTATAAACGCCCTCAACTTTATAACTACAGAATATTTCACTTGTATTGTAATCAAAAAAACTTAAGACGTTAAAGAGAGACAAAAGTAATGTTGGTTTAACAAAAGTTTTGAATGATAGTTTTGTTTCGTTCATTTTTTTATGCACAGTTTTTTTTCCATTGTTAAGAGGCACAGTTTTGTTTCACCCATTGTTTATATACACAGTTTTGTTTCGTCCATTGCTTGGATGCACAGTTTTGTTTCGTACATTGTTTGGATACACAGTTTTGTTTCATCCATTGTTTGGATACACAGTTTTGTTTCAATCATTGTTTGGATGCACAGTTTTGTTTCAACCATTGTTTGGATGCACAGTTTTGTTTCAACCATTGTTTGGATGCACAGTTTTGTTTCAACCATTGTTTGGATGCACAGTTTTGTTTCATCCATTGTTTGGATACACAGTTTTGTTTCATCCATTGTTTAAATACACAGTTTTGTTTCGTCCATTATTCAAGGGTAGAGTTTTGTTTAATCCATTATTTAGCGGTACCTAGAAAACGCAAGTTCCCGGGCCAAGCTTAACTCGATATTGTGTCAGAATCTTGTTCTTTCGTGTCTTTTTGTACGATGCAACGGTATTTCTAAATGATGGCGTGAATATGTAGAAAGTGAAGAGAAAAATCTTAAGAATGTTAGATCAATAGGGATAAAAATTGCTACACACTTTTGACATGATAGAAAATTTCTAGCTCTGGATGGAGGATTGACCAAAATGACTATTTTTTAACTTGTAGAGCACCTGTCTCAATGAATATTTAACTGATTGAGTTGAAATATAGAATACATTTTAATCGTAATAAAACACACTTCTTACCGGAATATATCTTTCAAGAAAATATCAACATTTTTATCTAAAAGTTATACTATGTAATATATATATAACTACTTTTTCTTTAATCCAAAATAAAACTTAATTAGTTATTTTAAATGTATGTGTTAGAATTTATAACGTATTTCTAGTTGCATGAAAATCAAGCGTATGCATATTATAAGTATATTATAAAGGTCATACTTTTAAATAGTTCCAGTTTGTGGCCACAAAAAACTGTTAAACCTTGCCATTTATTTGTCCATGGATTTATTTTAAAAGGTATACGTTTTTATTTATTTTGGATAGGTGGAGAGAATTACATCACCATCCAAGCGATAGACAATTAACACTAATTTAGTAAAAACTACCATCAGTACTCCCACCCGGGATTAGAACTCTAACCTCTTCACGACTTTAAATCCCTCCTCTTGCGAGAGACCGTGTGGACATCAATGTTTACACTCTCAATCAGAGAAAGTACGTATTGTATTTGTGAGAATTGTCTACATCGAGATTCTGATGAATGTTGACGTTTTAAGTCTGTCCATTCCTGACGCTACAGAAGAACCTGTTGAATGGGTTTGGCTCAAACTTTATATTTATATGTTTGATACTCACACCTCGCGGCTTTTTGACGTGAATAAGTCTTTAAATTTGATACCATACGGGGGCAATCCAAAAAACCTAATGATAACAAAATCGGGGGATACAGTTTGGCGTTGTAGTTTCGAATCCATCCTCTACATCCAAAATTAAATTATACCACTGGATAGCTAAAGGATCAAAGAATGCATAACGATACGCGAGAACAGTGACACATCGCACGCGGTGGAGGGGGAAGCGCCGCCATTTTGAGGTTATTTTGCTGCGTATCGAGATTTGCAATTAGTATAACTTTTTATTCGGAAAAGCTACGATGTTCGTTTGAGTTTTAATCGTCAGCTGTCGTCAAAATCTATCGATTGTATATAAAACATGAGTTTAAAGTAGTGACAGTGATTATAATAAGGTGTTAGAATAAAAAAATTACGTATTCACGTACAACACACGGCCGTGTCCATGACACAGCTACACCCCATTTTTTTACTAATGCGTTTACCTTAAATGTGTATCGGAGTAGTTTTTTAGGTGATAAATAGGAATGTGTATCCATTTCCCCTTAAAACAAAGATCATTTTAAGATGGTTTACGGAGGATTGTATTTTTTATTTTGCAATTTTTTTTTTAATGACTGGTGATTTTGTTCAAAATGAATTTCTGAAGAGCGTGATCATGATAGCTGATTTTTGAAAATATACCAAATTAAAATAAATTATAATTATGTTTTATTATTATTATTATTAGCACCGCGTCTTACTACCCGTTCGGGTTATACGCACTTACGCTAATGTGTAATGGTAGGGTGATTGTGAGATGAAATGGAGGACCTACAGTTTAACGTGGAATCCGAACCACGGTGGAGGCCTGGCATTCCCCCACATTCACAAGATGTCTTGTCAGAGGTGAAGGAAGGGTTTGGTAATCAGACAAATCTTTGCCGGGACTGAGGATTGAACCCCGGCCGCCAGCACAGAAGTCTGACACCTTACCCCTAGACCACCAGGTCACCCGTTATGTTTTATTGTTACATTTATTTATTGTGTTGGGAGAGGATGCTAATAATGTAATAAAATTAAATATTTAATTAGAATTGTTGTTACTAACACGGGGTTGTTTGCGTCCCCCAACCTCTTTGTTTGGGGATGGGAATCAGGGTAGTTCTATTTTCCCCTTCTCCTTTTAACCAATCACAGTCGATATTTGTAACAAAGGCCGTTGTTGACTCGAAACCAAATATTTTCCCACGGGCTACTTACCAGCGCCATGTTTGTTCTGACAGGCTGAGTGGCCACTCTGAGTGATTCTTTGTAAATATCTCATACAACAAAGGATCATTAATTAGGGGCTGTCCACAAACTACTTACACATACCAAGGGTAAGGGGGAAGAAGGGGGAATTCAACAATATTTGTGTTTTAAAGAAGATTACCCTTCAATATTACAATATCGAATTTCATTTGACTGCTTTATCTAATAAGTTTACGTAGATAGTTAAAATATTTCCGTTAATTCAATATATGCAAGTTTATCTTGCGAGGTGGACATGAAGATGTTATTGAAGTCGATGCTCATTTAAATTAAGGGATGATTATTACTAAGACAGAATGAACAATACTCTTGTAGCTAGGCCTATGCCTATATTTTTTCCAAATATTTATACAAGCTTAAGACTAATTTGAATCGGCTGGATGCATCGAAAACATTGAATTTATTTTTATGTTCAGCAGAAAAAAAGTACTTTGACTACGAAGATAAGTTTGATTGATATTACATAAATAGTGATTAGTGAGGGTAGAATTAATAATAATAGTGTGCGTACGCACACGTACGTGAATTTTTAAAGTCAGGAACATTCATGCATTAAGGTAATAGGGTCGGATATGCTATTTTAAACATGTTTTAGAAGAAAAGAAAATCTTCGCCAAACAGACCTACTTTGTTGGAACATGATATGTTCTTACCGAAGTCCTATCGCTATAAA
Source organism: Timema poppense (assembly GCA_902141375.1). Lineage (NCBI taxonomy): Eukaryota > Metazoa > Arthropoda > Insecta > Phasmatodea > Timematidae > Timema > Timema poppense. The sequence goes on along the minus strand of CABFOV010004917.1, from coordinate 2,033 downwards.
CTCACGGAGAGTCAGTTATGATTTAATAAACAAGAGCCATTGTACCCTGCGATCAGTAGCCCGTCTGTCTGCTGTACCTAGTTATGGGTTGCGGGTTCGATTGCCAGCACTATAATGAGATAAATTCAGGTTGCCCCCTTCACAATAATAAGCTCAGAGCTGTAAAACTAAGTGTTGTCAGTTCCAGAGCTAAATCAGTTCATAGTTAATGTTCTTGTATAATCATTTGGCTCGGAAAGTGTAACAACAATATTCTAATTCAAATAATATAACAGTTGAATGTGATGGTTGGAATTGTTGCTGCTGACTGGAAGAGCCAGGTTGCTCCCATTAGTAGCTCCCGTCAGTAGCTCCCTTTAGTAGCTCCCGCACCCACATCCGGGCAGAGGTTTGTTTTTTATTGTTTTTCTTTTTATCGCCGTGTCTTACTATCGGTTCAAGTTATGATGATTGATCTAATGAGATAAGGACGAGGAAGAAAACATTTTAGGGGTAATCTACCCTTGGAAGAAGAGTGGCAAACCCTTTAGGAAACACCACCCTAAATAGACCCAATCAGGATTATAACTCCGATCTCCTTGCCATTGGCAGTATAGACTAGTACAAAAGCGACGACTTAGACCATGCGTCCACTAAAGCAAATCGTATCCCTCCGCACCCTGTGTTCTTAGACTTGCTAGTTTCAGTTGTGGATTGACCGGGCGGTATGACACGCAGCACTAAAATAAATTATAGCGAGATTGCTCCCCCCGGGGTCAGAGGTCACGCCACAGCTAGTCACGGGATCCTGATGACGTCACTGGTGACCTTACCCGCTACCGGCGCCACATCCGGCCAGGAGCCCCTCGGGCTGACTCCCCAATCCAGAAAAGCCGTCATTAATTCAGTGACGTGGCTGATATCACATTCTACAGGTCCGGGCGGGCGGGCGCACTAAACGTGCAACAAACAGATTCAAAACGATAAGGTCGAGCTTTGTGTCAAATGGTCAGCGTATCTCATAGCACCAGCTATACCTTTAATATTAATTATTTTATGCGATATTTAGCCTTGACGATTTTAGCGCTTTGTTCTCTGTTGGATACTGGCGCCCATATTTTAGCATATTCTAATTAAACTTCAATAAACGTGGACGTTGTGTAAAATACAGGGTGGACGTGCTGGATAGGGGTGTAGGGGTATGTGTCCCTTTCAATCATATACACGAAAGTTAAATAACGAAAGCATTTCATCTTGTGAATCAAACACATAAAAAGTGCCAGCTAGGAGATTATATGGCTCAGCACTTTATAGATATCAGGAGCCATGTGCAATTATTCAAAATAGTAATAGTTGATCATATTAAAATATATCACTATGGTAAATTACATAATAAATTATATTTTCACAAAGAAAGTTCCAGCGCAAGCATGTGTCTTGTCCCACTTTGCGGTAAGTTAATAAAATCTAGTTCAAACTTAATAACACTATTTTAAAAAGAGAAACAGTCATTTATTATAAGTAACTACTTTAAAGCTGTGTTTTAATTTATATTTTAGATTTAATATTATTCCAGAAAATAAAACACTCCATCATAGAGTTAAATCGAGATAAATATTGCTCTCAGTTTTTATCTCGTGAATGGACATTTGTATAACACATAATATACTTTTTCTGCCAACAGGGATAAAATTGTTTGCACTATATTATTGGAATTATTTTATATCTCTTTAAGGAAAACCTCTTTTCGCTTCATGAGGTAATTGTATTTTATTTGGAAGAAGGTATAAGAAAGGTGAATAAAAACAGATAAAAGAGTCAAAAACAATATGGCTTTTGCAATAAAAGGAAGAACACATTTCACAATGTACGCTGCTGTCACTGTACAAAGATGTAACGGCTGCCTCTTGACCAAAAGTGATGATCATCACCCAGTCCCCCGACCTAGGTTTCATTCTATCATAGCTAATCGAGGAGTGGGAAAAGCGATGATCATCGCCCAGTCCCTTGACCTAGGTTTAATTCTATCATAGCTAATCAAGGAGTGGGAAAAG
>CABFOV010004916.1:22046-47670 GCA_902141375.1 Timema poppense | reverse complement strand
ACATGGCGTATGGACAAATGTCACGTTGGTGACCGGGGTTTGGGTGGTTGAATCCTGACCGGGTGTACTGAGGGTGATTTTCCCTAAATTGTTTACTTCTTTTTCTCCAATAAAGTGCGGATGTATTTCTTTTAAATTATACCTACCTTGTCCTTAACTCATTAATGAAATTAATTGCAGATAGCCCGGATTGTTTTATAAGACGCTGAGCAAAAAAAAACCAACAACCGCTTTGATGTACGTATGGTCTAAGACGTTTCTCTCACAGTATACTAAGACTGTCGATGACAGGGAGATTAAGGTTCGAATCTCGGTCGGGTGCGCTGAGGGGTCGGGGGTGCTCAACATTATTTTCCGCTCTCCTTCTACGCAAATGTGGGTATACTTCCTCTAAATATAACCTTCTTCATCCCTTAAACATTATCGTAATTGATAAGCGTGTAGCCCGAACGGGTAGTAATACGCGGTGTTAAAAAAAAAGTTAATCCTATGCAAATATTTTCTTGTGTTTAGAAAGTTATAACTAAACACTTTTTTTTTTGTCTACACATAAAATGGGGGCTCCATAATATTTGTGCATGAGTGTACAGAGCCAGCCGATGTTATTCTGAAAGAAGTGCCTCTGTCTTACACCAATTTAATGTTTTTCTAAAGGCCAACCTAACAAGCTCTTGTCAACTTTCGCTATGGGAAAAGGTTTTTCTGGGGAGCGGATGAATAGCGGCCATTGAAATAATAATCCGTGCTTACAAAATCTAGTTTCTAATTAATTCCGTTTAGCACTCACTGTATGTGTCTACTGATGGGAAATGCCCTTTTAGATGGAATTGTATACAGGCTTTATTCAAAAATGCCTTCAAATAATATTATTCTATTCACTATTTAAACTTGTTTTTTAATTTATATCGGCTTTAGTTTCAACAAAAACATAAATAAGACTATAGGGTATATTATATATATATATATATATATCAATGCGAATAACCAGAATTGGTGGACATCCAAATAAAGGCGTCAATCTTGTCGTGTTTGATTTCCCAGTGATTGAAATATTCGGTCCCATTTGGGGGGTGTTTTACCCTAAATGGTTTAACGCGCTTTTTACAAATGAATGCGAGTACATTTCCTCTAAATTCTACCTTTCTCATTTTTTATTTATTATTGTGAATAAGTGAATAGCCTGGACGGGTAGTAAGTAAGAAATGAATAACGGGAGGAATTATCAAAGAAAATAACTTCCTTTTCTGTCATTTTTCATGGCTGAGCTATCCTGAACGTATATCTTCATTATCAAGCAATGATCTCAACTCTAAATATTTAGGTTCAGTAGTTTTTAGATGTAGGCCTATATTTAAAAATTACAGCTAAACATTTAAAATATATTTTAGTCCGGCTGCTATGTTTAGTAAATAAGATACTATGGATTTTGAAAAGTGCGATTTATTTTTTATCTAGGGCACTAAACGCCCAAACAGTATATTTTAAGACAAAAGCCAGCTTGGCTTTCGGGCCCTGTTCCCCCTCTGTGGTCATTTATAAATATGCCATGTACTTGTAAATGAGATGTAGACCCTACCGAAATATATCGATAGCACGGCACGCGACACCTTCTCTACTGAATCAACCCTGGGAAAACTCGAATATGAAATCACAATGAGTGCACAGTATGAGACGAGGCCCAATAATGCACGTGAATTTACATGTTAAGTGATAATAAAAATATATTTAATTTCAATAAATGTGTCCTTTTATTTGAAGACTAAAATAAAACTACATTTATCTTTCATTAAGAACAAATAAAGTTTGATAAACCCACCTAAAAATATTGATTTCTTGACCCCTAATCGACTTTTCAATGATCATATTTTCTAAGATATGCGCATCTGAGATATTCCGAGAGTCATGAACACCTTCCTGAATTCCGCCCTTGAATATAATTTAAAGCCTTCGCTAGCTTGAATTGTCTGGGAGAATTGGGAGCAATTATGTTTCAGGTTAATGCTTGAACTGAACCGGTGTGCTCTAGTCCCTCAATAATCTTTTAACCTATTGCGTGTCCTGCAAATCTGCAAACTTACTGTACCTTCAAGTTGTAATGGAGTTCGCTTTTCGACACGTTGGAGCTTAACATTGTTGTGGTGTTAAGTATGATATATGCCACTTGGTTAAGGTCCGGAACCCTTCTATTCCTTAAGGTGATTAATATTAAGCTTGCGATGCACTCTGTCTCTCACAAAACTACTCGCTGTTATTTGAGAGTGAACAATACCTACATCTTGGCCTATGTTTCCCGGACAAATTGTAATGTTTTTAATATTTCAATCTTGAACAAACAGTATGGTTCCCAATCCGTCATATTCTTCTGGGACGCCCCAGCAGGACTTTCACTATAATTAACTGCTTGATCATTTTTCCATCAGATTTATTTCCATCGTCCTTATGAATAAAACAAAACTTCAAGAGTAAATTTAAAAACATAATATAGCAACTTACATTCCACGGTCTTGCCTCATATTGTCCGCTTAATTCTGATGTCAAATTGTAGTTCCGGGGTCGATTTAGTGGGCTAGAAGGTGTAGCATACTAGGGTTACACCATACCTAGGTACATCTTATTAACAAGCAGGCACCTTGTGAACGAGATGAGAGCCGAGAGGGTTTGCGTCCTCAAGACATAAACTGCCTGCTACAACAAAAATGGCACCTCTATTCTAAAACGCATAATGGATTCACAGGCCCATTGGATTTTTTTTGTGAACGGTTTTTAGTGAGTACCAAGGGATTTTAATATATTAAAGCATAATATTTTTCTTGCACCTGTCCGCATTATCCAAATAATTAAAGTAACTAACTACCTGCTCCGGTAGCCGTATGGTCTAAGCACTCTCACAATATACTAGACTGCCAATGACAAGGAAATCGGGGTTCGAATGCCGGTTGGGTATACTGAGGGTGGTGATCCAAAATGATTTTCACTATCCCGCCACTTTACCTAATTAGTACATATGCGTGGTGCTAAAAATAAATTAAAATAACTGAAGGGATTGTAGATATAAAGAAATAATAATATAGAGGAAGTATACTACCATTAGTCATCTAGAGGGAATGGGGAAAGTAATTCATAGGCAAAAGCCTCAGTACAACAGCCCGGGATTCAAACGCTGACGTCCCCATCATCGGAAAACTAGACAAGTTTATCCGCTTTATCCGCATACTTGTTGGCGCTAGCTATGTGCCAATTGTCACTTTTACGGCTAATGTGAACATGGCATTAGATTAAGTACGTTGAGCACTGCTACAATGCAACATTAGAAAGTGCACGTTAAGTATTTGATTCAAAATAAAAATATGCTGCCTTTTCTGAATCCTCCGATTGAATTTAACTCCAAATGACTTTTTTTAATCTCTGTTGGTATTGCCTTCTCAAGATACGTTATAATATATATGGGGTTGTAACCATAAAGATAAAATTGGATACGCCACTTGTAAATTTCAACTGAAGCGTTGTACCAAGAAATACAGAATGATTTAGAGGAGCTTATTTTTTTTTCTATAAGGGGAGGGGCTCGTATATAAATAAGTTTGGGTACCGCTAAAAGAACAAAACAAAACGTAGGTTACAACGAACTTGTAAATCAAACGTGTTTCCCTTAGTTGCGGAACTTTTGGGTCATCTTTTTACCTCCTACAATCGAGGTAAGGCAAGGAGGAAAGGGGGTTTCACCCGACCTTGCGCCAGTTCTGTAACAGCCTGTCTTCCACCTTAGTGCCCTTCTGAACATAACCTGAAGATGGACACTAAAGCTAGAAAGCTAGCTAGACATTTTAAACACCTAAGGAGTTGAGGGGGGTCACGAGTAAGGGCCAGTATTTTAAGCAGACTTTATAACACAAATATTTTGGGACACAATAAATAAAATATTGCCTCAGTAGACGTGCTTAGTTTGATTTTCTACACACAGTAATCTTAAAAGTTCTTGGATATTTGTCATGGTAATCCTGGAGTTTAATAAATTTTTCTCTAATTTTTTAAAAGATTTCTCTTCATGTGACATTATACCCATGATATACGTATATATATATCCAAGAACTGTTGATCTCACTTTGTGTAAACTAAAGGTATCTAATAACAGACTTTTATTTATTATCGTCAAAACAATTTTTGCTATAAAAATGGCAAAAAAATAGTGTCATTAACTCGCATTTCCTTCCATTCCACCTTAAACTTAGAAACGTAAAGTTTTTAATTGAATATGGGACTTTAAAATTTTGAATTATGGCAGTCAATTAGATCAAACACAATTGTAATTTTCAGCTCAAAAAGGTAAAATCTTGACTAAACGTGTTCTAAATGTTGGCAACGTAAAGTCAAAGTTTGTGTAGTGAGACAATCAGGAATAATTATTTTCCCATTGATGTTTATAATATGTTTTAGCTAGAAGATAAAAATTCTCTAAGTTTTTAATTGTCAAACCATCTCTGCACTTTATGACGATACCACAAAAATTAGACGAAGCCGAAGCTGGTTGTCAGCAAACGACGTTTCCGAAATGTGTGTTTTCTCCATATTTCTTGACAACCAAGTTTTAATAGGTTCTTATTTGCGGTATTTAACGCGTACAAATTCTTTCAAACTAAATCAACTGAGAACAGCAACACTTGACACTAAAACCCCAACAATAGCAGGAGCTGGTAACTTTACTACCAGAGCGTATCTATTATAGAGCTCTACGGGGATTACCACATCCGCATGTCTCAATCAGTATCTACACCAACATCCACAAATATTTTAATATTCAGTAAAAATACCATGACCGAAACATACATTAATCTAAAACCAAACAATAATTTAAGTGTAAATGGGATTCTTATAAATTAATAATCGTCTTGTTTTATTCAAAAATTCGATCGTGCGAGGGAAATATTAGAAGTAAAATTGTTAGATCAGTATAAACATACCGTAGGCCTCTAGTTTATTTATTTTGATTAGTATGTATTCACCCATATCTTTGCGCACGCGGGCAAAGTGTTTATCTCGTTTGTTTCGGTTTGCTGGTGATGCGGAGGTCATGGGTTCAAAAATATTGGCTGGGTGGTTTTACATTTTGTGATTCTCTCCCATCCTTCACCATATGGACATTGGCTACTTTCTTTGATATTCATTTTCTTCTACCTTTACTCTTAGATTGAAGTAAGCTACTAGCAAACCTCCCTAGTCAAGTGCGCATGCTTGGTCCTTGGTCTCTTGGTCGGAATAGGATAACCTGATCGTAGGACGTTTGGTGCAATCAGGGATCATCCTACCTGCAATAAACAGGTCATTTGGACCAGGTTAGTAATACTAGGACTTATGGCGTGGTTGTGAAAACATCTGTTAATCCCTTGTATGTGTGATTACTTCCGACTCGCGTTTTAAATCCAGTATTTATTCATTTGACTGTGATGATCAAAGTGGAAGTTTATAAAGCTATTAAATGAAGTTCGTATTTCCCCGATGGTAAATAAGACGCAGTGGTAAAAATAAAATAATTACAATGAAGTATGAAAACTTAAATCTAGTTATTGCGGCAGTCCAAGTAATGGTGAAATGAAGTTTCGCTGTACATGCCGTAAGTGTTGTGTTTACATTTACTGTAACGCTACACTCTCAAAATTTACTAGAGTCAAAGGTCAGGTTAGGTAAGGTAAGGTTAGGAGACAAATGTAGTTTCTCTTTTGTCCAAACCTCGTATCTAAGTTAGTCCAAACGACCTCCCATTTCCTTAAGGTGCGTTGTCCAAGCTGCGACAGTTACTTGCGACTGCGGCTGAAGTCGCATGGCTACTGACGCAACAGACCATGGTGACACTAGCCGCATGGGGTGTTTTCCAAGACGCGGCTCCATTTGCAGTCGTCAATTGATGTCTAAATAGTGATCCAAGGGACAGAACATTTTTGAATATTTTGAGGGAGTAAGGTGACAACAAAATCATTTTAATGTGGTTGTATAGCAGAAGAAACGACAGAAGTTTAACAGTGTATTTCCCTTCGTCACACGATAAGGAAGGATACAATAATATTTTAATCATTAGACCTCTTTAAAGTGATGTTACCCAATTCAAAGAATATTTTCGACTGAATATTAGCCAGTTAAATCATGTATTACAACTTGGCAACAATTATATCGAGAAAAACTCACGCAATCGATTTAAGAAACTCGTTAGCCCTGCTGAAAAATTAGTGGAGCCAAAGGTTTGAATCGTGTGCGGATGCATTTAGGCTTGTTTACCTTAAGAGGTTTTACACTCTCCCTCCAAACAAAACGTGGGTGAATTGGCTATAAATTATTCATTCTTATGCCCTACTTTATTATTAGGGGCTCTTTCTTACGACAGGTCCATTTCTTTTGTCAGTGAACTTAGACCACCAATGCACCCTGTCCTCTACCTCCACCTTCAGCTCCCAGCACTTTCTTCTTTTCTTTAAGTCATCCAATATTTGAATCCTCCTTCCTAATTTCCTCTTTCCCTCAACATTTTCTTCTACGACGTCGTGCAGAAGACAGGTCCTCCTAAGGATGTGTCCGATCCAGTTTGCTTTTACCTAAGAATCACATCCATAATGGTTCTTTTTTCACCCTTTATTCTTAGGATTTCTTCATTTGTCACCTTGTGTGTCCCTCTACTATTCTCAAGTCTTCTCCAGAACCACATTCCAAAATTCTCCACGTATTTCTTTTCCATCTTCCTAAGAGTCCAAGTTTATTCTCCATACAGCGCAATGCTCCAACTGTAGCATTTCATCAGTTTCTTCCTCACTTCCAAACTCAACTTGATGATCAGCATTAATCTCTTCTTGTTAAAAATTCCTTGGCCATGATGATCCTTTACCTAATTTCCTTGGTGCAGTAGGAATTCTTTGTCAGCAGACATCCCAGGTACTTCAACTACTCTATGTTTTCCAACTCCTGGTTTCCAATTTTGACTTTCAATCTTTTGAGATCACCATAACTTTTGACTTCTCACTGTTTATCTTCATGCCATTTCTTCTCTTTATCTCCACTAGTTGGTCCATCATTTCCAGCAACTCTTCTTTATTTTTGGCCAACAATGCTAGATCAACCGCGTATTTTATTGTGTTGATGACGTATCCTTCTATCCTGAAAATGTCACGTCTCTAGGGCTTCCCTGACTAGCCACTCTATATACAAATTGAAAATAGTCTACTGGGGGACAAACAACATCCCTGTCTCAATACTTTTCCTATATCGATGTTGTTGTTTCTCCATAATTCACCGTCAACTACCCTCGCTGTCCCAGGTACAGATTTACATTCAGCCTTCTGTCCCTCCAAATGATGCCAATCTTACTACAGTAACCCCATGGCTTCTTTGGTGCTGATTGACAGCTGACGGCTTTGAAAATTTACCAGACCACATTATGTATCCCTACGCCGAACCATATGAGCTGCAAAAACATGTGTTTAGCAGCTGTCACTTAGGACAGTCAAAACTAAGGTATATATCTAAATGTTGACTGTCAGAAGTCAGCTGTGAACTGTCAGTCAGCACCAAAGAAGCCATGGGGCTACTGTAAGTATTTTCATTCCTACTTCTATATGTCTCTACATCTCCAACAATGTCGCTGTGGCTATAGACACAATAAGTGATTATTCCATCAGTGATGCGGCACGTGTCAAACACAGACCGAACCCACACTGCATATGCATGAAGACTGCGTCTCCAGCCGCAAGTAAATGTCGCAGTTTAGACAAAGGACCTGAAGGTTGTGCCAAACATCTCGTCTAGATTGGTACAAATGGGCCGCTTTTCTGGAGGATTGCACCAAACATACTACAGCCGGATGACCTTTAGATAATAGACAACCTTTGGAACTATTTCCCTGCCCCTTACCTTCATTAGGTTGAGTCATTTAGGGCTGAGTGCATAGTGGCCTTGTTCATTGTAACGCTATTATCATTTCTTAGTAATTGCTCTGATGCATCCCCCTTCCTCTTTTTCAACCGGGCTTGCTCCACGTCTTAAACGACCTGTGTGTGTGGGCTACCTGCAATATTTACTTTAATGGGCTAGGAGTGAGGAATTTAAAATAAGTTCACCCGACATTAACTAGGAAAATCCAACTCAGAGATTTGAGCCTTGACCTCCCCCATCCACTTGAAAATCCATACAAGATGAGAATGTGTTTGTCCACTTACCCACTTTTATGGATGGTAATAATTTGATATCAGTACTTTCAAAATAGCTTAACCTAGGACTGTAGTCTAGTACTACACACTCAGCCCTATCTTCTAAATGTTCACTGATTGGATAATAGGTCAAATCTGTATGAAATTAGTAAATTTATTTGTCAGCCTCAACCGGAATCAAACTAAGGTATTTAAAACAGGCTATCGATCTATCTATTCACTTAGCCACATGGATAGACTAAAGTCAAGAAAACTGTTACCATAGATTTTATATCGACCGTAAACATTGACGCCAATTTACTCACGTAAGCAAGCTTATTATTTATTACTTGCTGCTTACATAGTCCGGAGATATTGAAAGCGCCTTGGCCATAAATTTACTTGATAGAGTTCACCGTCTACACCCCCTTTTCACCCCTCACCTGGCTCCGCTCCCATCTGAAACGAACAAATTCCGAGGCACTGCTCGAGTAAACCATCGTGTCTTCGTTTCCATTCGGGATGCACGCTGTATATTACTTACACCCTCGGAGTAAGGGGGAGGGATGAGGAAGGTTGAATCAATAGATATTTGCGTGGAGGGACCAATTAAGAGGAAAAATACCTTCAATATACACGTCTGGGATTCAAATCCCGTACACCGACAAACCAGACTAGATGAGCCTGAAATTTAGTTCACGTTCCACCCACCAGTGTGACTTTGGCGTGCTTTGTTTGATAAATATAGTGATATTTCGTCATTTTTGATTATTTTATCTTTTTTAAAAAATAAATATTATATATATATATATATATATATATATATGTATTATGTAAAGTGGCAATAAATTACGATTTGTTCTATGGCATAGAGTCTCTCTACTGAGCTTGAGGGTCATTTGTTTGATTTACGCCACTGCCGAGACATTAATTACGGGTGAAATAATTGGGACGTACCCTTTAGCGGGGGATTAACAGCTAGGGGACTGGATGTTGTGTGGTGAGGGAAACATTTTCCCTAGGGCACCCGGCCAAGATTAGAACATCGAAGCCTCGTCCCCAGTAATTGATCCTAGTTAGACTGACGCGTTAAGCCGCGTGACCACAGGTGCAGGTGTTGTGACAAGAACCATTATATTACATTAAGAATAAATAAAAAATACTCTAACCAAAATGGAGGCGAAAGCTATCATCGACATGTCCGTATATGATTAAAAACTTTTCATTGAAAGTTTTATTATTTAAAAAATATTTATCAAAAGCTAAAATTTTCGCAGTTTCAAGGGCGTTTCACGCGCGCAAAATGTCACAGTTCTGAGATAAAAGTAAATGGTTAGAAACATAAATCCAGTCTTCCTCAAACAAGAAAAGTCGTTTTTTAACTTGGGGTAAGAGAGAGCATTCTGAGATAATTGATGATCTTTTTAATGGCTTGGAGGCTTCAGAACTGTCATTATCATAAGAGATATTGCGCTGGGGTGATATTTTATATGGAATTTGGGATCACGATAGGTAACATTTTGAAAACGAGCCATTATTATTTTAAAGCAAAACTATAAATAGAGCTTAGCTATTTCTCAAGATTTTTAAGTTTAATTCTTTTCCTTGTTATCCTTCTTTAATTTGATCAAATTGTTATGCCCCATAGACACGGGCAATGTTTTCGTACTTAATTCACTTGAGAATCTGGTTAAGAAATAGGGATGTCTACTATCACGAAATAACCAGGTAATTAATTACTATAAAATTATTACTTATTTCACACGGCTATTGTGTTCATATTTGTTTTGGGAATTTTAATTCAATCACCGAAAGTAAAATTATTTCTCAAAAAACAGTTTGTGTACGTAAAAATTAAAAGTTTAATACCTATTTTTTAACAATCTGGAACATTAAAAAAACATGTTTAAATCTATAAAATATATTTAATTTAAACCACTGTCATTTAACTTTCTCTCAAGGACAGGGATATAACTTTTCAATTTGATAAGTAAAACAACTTGTATCTTATCTGCGCATGCACTTTTAATTCGACATAGGTGAAAATTAGGATCTATGCTAAAACTGAATACTGCACAAATTTTAATGGTATTTACTAATTTTTGCAAATAGTTGTCATTAGATGGTCGTTAGCACGGTAATAGTTGATTTGTAGTTAGTCCAGTATTGGATTAAGTACGAAACATTGCTTGTGTGTATGGTGCATTAGCACCGACCTCGCAGTGAAAGTTTGCTGACTGAGCAGCTGTAAAAACACCGTCGTTTAAACTCGACTACCCCTCCCTTGCCCCCCTTTGAGCAGACTTTTTTGTTTTATTTTGATGAGGGACGAGAGAGGACTAGGGATTGGAAAGGGGAAAAGGGTTGGGGGTGGGGAATTAGTTATACAGATGTTGTTGCCTTATGTGTACAAATATCGAGTATATCTCAATTAATACCGTTTGACCCTATTTTGCCAAATGCTTGAACACACGAGCGATGTTTTATTATATAATTCAGTAGTGAATTTTATACACGTAAAATATTACATTGTGAACCACCATCTATCATTGTAACTATCAGCAAAATAATCGACTATCGTGTAAACTTGTGAGTAATTTGTTATTAGCGTAGGTCCTTGTGTATTCAGCGATATTACGGATGTATTGCCTTATTCAATCACTCACTCTGTCTCTATGCGAATGTGGGCTCACCTAACTTCTATCTACCCAATTAGTGTAAATATGGGACTACCCCAGGTGCATAACACGGGGGTCGGGGGGAATAGTAATAATTGGTTTATTGACAAATATACACTATACAGTTCAACCTTTACTCTGTGTCCTTTAAAAAAAATAATTAATGTGCCCTGCGTCTTACTACTCGTTCATAAAAGGGGTAGGGTTGTTAAATTGATAATTTTGAGCAAGCGTAGCTGGAATTTGTGTGGAGGGAGAGTGGAAAACTGTTTAGAGAAATAACCCACCCTTAATTCACCTGACCTGGAATTCGAATCCCCAAATCCTCGTTGCCGGAAATCTGCACTCTATTGCGAGAGTGCTGGCTTAGTCAATAATGTTCCATCTGTGTGCCTCGACTCATTGGCGTATCACGAAATATTAAAATAGGTGCCGCAGAATGTTGATAAATGTGTAAACGTCATGTCTCTGCAAGTTAAGAAAACCAACTCTTGCGTCACATCAAATGCTTAAAAGTTAGGGAACTTATCGAACTTGAAAAAGAGATGAGTCTTCTTACCTTTAATACGCCATAGTATCAACGAAATAAATAAAATGCTCAAGTCTCACATTAAAATATTAATTAATTCATTAGTTCTATTTGAATGATTATTAATAAGTATAGTTTATTAATATTTTATTAGTGTGCTCATTCTTTAATTCCTTCCAGAGTGCTAATGCTATTATTCAAAAGTGTGCAGCAAACACAAAACGGTTGAAACCACTGCCTTAGACCGTGCGATCACAGTTGCGGTTCTTTGAGATGCCATTGTTTGTGCTCTATATAATAGTTATAAAACGAGTGCACATGATCGATTTATATTGTCTCTCATAAATCACGTTTTGTCACAGAAAATTCATATAAAAATAAAAACGTGACCCGTTAAATTCAACACCATTATGTATAACGGTTTTTTTATTAAAAAATACAGGAAAAAACTAAGCCTTTTTTTTTAAAAAGTGCCACTCTTTGTGCATTGAGCAAACGTCAACAACAACATATAGAAACCAATTTAATTGCTCTCAAATTATTTTATGTTTGCTTCACATTAAAGTTGTTTTGAAAATACAGTTTTGTGTTTTCCGGTTGTTTGTCTTTCATTGCGTAAATAAAAAACTGTTAGGACGAGAAAAATAAATAATAATGATAAATATGCGAGGATACACATTTCGAAACGAATAAGCAAACAAAATTCTAACCGACTCGACAAAGTTTTTGCAAATATTATTTTTACAAATAAGCATATGTTTGGCGTGCATGTAGTTCAAAATTATCATAAATTCCTTTATACTATTTACATTTGAATTTCCAAAGTGAGTGGATACAACTCGAACTGTAATGTATTATTTCTGCTTAGCTGTGTTCACAATACAGAAATCAACAGTTTAAAACTTGTACGTGTACTAAGCACTCGCAACACTTAAAGTTTTTATTTTTACATTTGAATTTTTTTTTTAACACCGCATCTTACTACCCGTTCAGTTCATACGCTTATGTACTAATTGCTTTAATGATTTTATTGGTATACCAGACCGAGATTCGAACCTCAATCTCCCCTTCATCGGCACTTTAGTCTGCTGCGAGAGTAGAGCCTTAGACCATGCGGCCACCGAAGCGGGCTATTTGAAACTAGAAATTAAACTTATATTGACACAGGTCCAATCAATCATATGTCGGTAGACGACTCCTCTAGGGCGCGTTCGAGCTCCTCCACGAAAGCTGATTCATTCCCCTTTTCAATAAAGGTCACTTAGTTCTATGGTCGAGTTCCAACCACTTGATGGGTTGGGGAGGGGAGGAGGTATCTAATTACTTCACTTTAATGGTGGGGTGGCGGAAAGGAGGAGGGGGGGGGTTGAGTTCCTTCACGGGACCTGAAGGAATGGATTATAAGTATAGTTGGTTAATTTATACATATACCAAGGCCGTAGCTAGCCAATAATTTCAGGGGAGGTTTGGTGGGCACATCCCCCAATTGCTGGAAGCTAGAAAAAATTCTAAATGCTAAAAAATTTTAAAAGCTCTCTGGAGTGGTTTTTTTTTCACGGTAAAATACTGCCGAAGGCTTGGAAATTGTCTAAATATTAAACACTTTTTGAAGCTCTATGAAGTATTTATTTTAATGGTAAAAAAACCCCAAAATGCTGAAGGCTTGGAAAATTTCTAAATATCCAACACCTCTAGAAGCTCTCTGAAGTGCTTTTTATGGTAGCACATGCCCCTCATTTGTATTTGTATATTAATTTTTATATTGTTTGAACCATAAATAAAGCCATATATATTTTGTTAATAAAATTTTGTGGGGGTTTGAACCCCCAAAAACCTCCTTGGCTGCGGCCTTGACATTTATTAGCCAACCTAACTTAACCTAACCTTTAATGCGTTAACGGATTTCGTTCTTATTTAATTTTGTAATGAAGTTGGTTAATTTCTACATATACTTATGGTTCTTACCCAACTTAACTTAACTTAACCTTTCATGAGTTAACGAATTCCGTTCTTATATAATTTTGTAATTTACTGTGCAAAGATCCCCTCCTTGAGCTGTCGTAAAGGAACTCGACCATTGCTTTGGACTAATTATCTCCGTAGAGGAACTTGACACCCCAGCCTCCCAAATCACTCGGAGAACTTATAATCCCTTCCTTGAGGTGTCGTGGAGGAACTTGACCATCATTATCGGGCTAATTATCTCCATGGAGAAACTCGACATCACCGCTCCTCTAGCAGAAAATAACTAAACTAGAAAAGTGTTAAGTCATTTCAATGCAAATATTAAAACACTAGCTAATAAGCTTTATCAAATTTGTACCGATTATGGAATTAAAATAATATATAAAATCTTATAGAGACGCAACCTAAAAAAAGATTCAAACTTAAAACTACCTTCTTATTGGTTAAAAAAATAGCTTTCCCGTGTAGGATATAAAATATGTCTATATCTAACTTCTTAAGTAATTGCTAGACACTCGTACTGGTGGACACGTGGAAATAGGGGTATGTATGTCTCATTCAGTCTGGTTTTCCAGTGTGCTTTCTATCCCGGTATAGTGTATAAGGGGATTTTTTACTAAGCTGTTTTATTATTATACCTACCCGCAAACGCGGATATATTTCCTCCGAGGTTCTACCTTCCGCATTCCTATCCCAATTAGTGTAAATATGTGCATAGCACGGACGGGTAGCATTTAAAACAGTCACACACACACACACGACTTATTGTAAACTGTTAGCCTATGTTTAGTAGCGTTGATTCATTTCTTAAGCAAACGTCTTAACGCGTACGTTGACTTTTTAGTTCTTAGATTTTGAACTCAACTTTACTTTTGACATTATTTCTAATTGTCACCAAAATAAAGTGTTTCGAGAAAGGGATTGAACAAATACAATATTTGTTTTGATGGTATTTGCGTTTTCTCTTTAGAAGACAACACTGATGAACAAGGTACACGTGCTATGACATTTAGACAAGTATCTTGGTTTCAATTTTGGGAAGTTCTGTGCTGGTGACAGGGTTCGGGGACAAGGGAAATGACCTCCCCACTCACTCACACCGTTGACTGTACCAACTCAAAGAACACGCTAGCAAATGTACAGTAGCACCATGGCTTCTTTGGTGCTGAGTGACAGCTGACGGCTTTGAAAAGTTACCAGACCAAATTATGTATCCCTATGCTGAACCATATGATATGCAAACACATGTGTTTAGCAGCTGTCACTTCTGACAGTCAAAATTTAGGTATATACCTCAATGTTGACAGTCAGAAGTCAGCTGTGAACTGTCAGTCAGCACCAAAGAAGCCACGGGGCTATTGTACACACGTCTATAAGGTTAGTTTGAATTTAAAAGGTAATTCCATATTTCACCGCTAGAAAGCACTAGTACGATGTAGAACTGAGGCTGAGAAGGGAGAGAAAGACAACATTTGATGATTAATGGCCGCCTCAGGAACATTTTACTTGGGATGGAGAAAAACAAGTACTCCTGGTGTAGAGATACATTCGTTATTAATTACAAATCTTCAGTTTTATTAGTTGAGCTGGTGAACTAACACATACGACGCTCAAACCTTTAACAATAAGGGGAAAATAACGTTGGTGTGATTGTTTAATTAACCAGTCCATACAATATGATTCTTGATGTCTTGGACCAAGAAAATAGCTATCTTTAGCCGACACTCAATACCTCAAATGATTGTACGACTTGAGACGACCGTTCAAATTGAATTCAGCATATTATATTATAATAGTTAGGTAATGATTTATACAATTTACTTTAACTAGTGATGGTATGGACGCTAGTAGGACAGGATTCCCGATGTAATAAAAATATGTTTTGAGGTCTCTAAAAAGGTTTTTTAGTTAGAGATTTACTCAAAACTCTCAAAACGTCTGAACTATCACTTGACTTTAACTTCAAACTCTGTGATTTAGACAAATAATAAAAAATGTCACTTTTAATTAGGCCTAAATGTTTTCTTGGTATTCTTTTTTAATTTCAGGAAGGGAAGTGTCCTAGACCCCAACCCCACCCTTTTATATCCGCAGGATCTTCGTAGCCTCCCTTGGCTACACGCCTGCTTATATTATTCAAATCTAAATTTTTACTGACATTGCCACCTACACAAATCAATACACCATTTTTTAAATCGACAAGGACAAAATTAATAATTATGACTTACATTTATTTTGTAAACACAATATGAAGGTCTATGTAACTATGCCCTTGAAGTTTAATTCTATCCCCTGTGCACAATTTTCACTATCGTAACAAAGTCTAAAGGATGAGAAATATTTTTTTAAAGGAACTGTGATTACATTTAATTCTAAAGGGACTTTATATTGATATTAAAATAAATCTCCTTTTGAGTTTGGCTGGGATTATCTCTGTATGTGCTTATCCTGAAAGCCAGATTTTACTATTATTCCTGATCCTAGTGTTTAGTGTTGCAGCCCTATATTAAGTCATTTTGTAATTTGAGATCCCTGTGTACGTGTTCGTCCTGCTACCCGGATGTTACAGTTCCATTTGTTAGTGCTGGTTGCTGTCCTAGATTAAGCTAGTATGTTAGATCACATCACTGTATATGTGTTCGTCCTGTTATAAACTTTAAAAAACGGCTTCTTAGACTAACAATATATTTCTCAGTAGTGAAAGCTTGCGGGACAAAATACGTTCCGTATTTGTTCGTGAGGTCCCTTTAATTTGTTTCCTTGACAAATTGGCAAGCTCTGGTTAACAGTTACATTGACCCAGTTGGATCTCTTTTCTGCAGTCGTGCGAATTTGTGTATCGCCAATTTCTACTATCGTGGTTATTATTACATGGTGACGTGACTGACGTCACCACCCATTCCTCGTCAGTCCTCACTAAGTTAAGGATTTTGTTCCCGATTTGTTAAATAGATTAGGTCATTTTAAAATTATCTATTAATTGAATGAAAGTATTTTTACTAAGTCAGTTTTGAACGTAAAATCTGGTAATAATAGCAGCGATGAGTGTTTCCCCACTCATTACGATTTATTTTATTGTCTTTTGGGTTTACAGTGGCTTACTGTATGAATTACGTCTTGTCTGAGGAGAAGTATCGATCTAAGGTGGGTTTAAGGGAACCTGATTTAAGACACGTATTAGCACAATTTTTTTATAAAAAAAATGCTCTTTGGTCAAAATAAAAATTACGTGTCTTCAGTAAATACGGGTGGTTTACTTTTATTCATAGACCATAATCTCAACAGTTATTTTGTCGCATGCATCGTGGAATTCGAACATGACTGTCTCTCTTTAAAATACAAGTTTTTTTTAGTAAAATGTCATTATTACTTGTATGACAATTTACTAATCTAAAGAAGCAAATATTTACTTTCCATATTTTGAAGAAAAAAACTAATTTAAATTAATATTGGTTTACATTTAGGGAAGGTTAACGAGGGGGGCGGGGGTTTGAGGTATTTGCTGGGGAGAGGGGAGGTTAGTTACGTGTCTGATTCTATTCTTGATTTGTACATTTAAAAGATATATTATTTTTTAGCACCACGTCTTACTACCCGTTCGGTTTATATGCCTACGTACTTATTACGCTAATGTGGTAGGGATTAGAAAGATTGAGTTTAGAGGAAAATATGCCCACATTTGCGTGGAGGAAGAGTGGAAAACCATTTTTGGGAAAATCACTCTAAGTACAACCGACCGGGATCGACCCATCATCACCCTGTCATCGGCAATCTAGTCTATTGGGAGACATACCTTAGTGACCTAAGAAAACATGTGTGGCCACCAAAGAGGCTTAGAAGTAATTAACAATAGATTTTAATATATACTAATATGTACAAAATTCATCATATTTATTTTGTGCTACGTATTTTAATCTGCATATCAATTATACTATGGGTAGGATAAGGTAGATAGAATTTGGATAAAATGCTCCTGCATTTTCTTGGAGAAAGAGTAGATTAAAAAAAGCACTTCACTAGGCCTACACTTTACCGGGATTCAAACCTTAAGCACCTCGTTACTGGTATACCTGATAAGATGAGACTGACGCCTATGTCCTTGTAAAAACAAAACATATGCATGACACACGCACATGATGAATTAACAGATTATGACCCATCCATGTGTCCAAGTGTCAACAAACGTCCCGCTGACTATAGTTTATACAGTCTGACCGTACCGAGCGATACGCCGTGGCTGTTTCATTCGTTTGGTGCTATGCGGGTTAGTATAATGTCTTGGAATGGCTCCATTAGCGGCCATGATAGTAGTATATGGGTCCGCCCCACCCCCCTGCCCCTCAAATTCCCCCTGGGGCGTTCCATCGTTTGTTTATTGCCAGAGATAACCCGTGGCTGCAGGCTGAATACGGGTTTCTCTGATAACAATCGTCACACTTGAAACTCCACTCGCTTAACTCACAATTCTAACGGGATTTTTTTTGTGGGGTAGGGGGTTATTTTATTGTGGGTTACAAAGCTTTTTAGAAAAATTATTATCAAAAATCCTGATTGGAAATTTTATGATAGTACGTGGAAACGTGTCTGATAAGATAGGGCATATAGTTCTGTTTTTGGTTGGTGTGTTTTAATACGTACGTTTTAATGTCATTAATGATTAACCCGAACCTTTCAAAGACAGAGAACATAATGAGGAGGGGAAATAGTGCCAGTACTGGCTATCAGCATCTATATAAACAAGGGAACTGTTCTTTGTATAATCGAGTTCAAGCTAAGATGATATAATTATATACATACGATAATCGGTGAACTTTTCGACCTCTTTATGACAGGATTCCTGATGCCCTAAAAAAGTTTAGGGTCTCTAATAAAATATATAGAGCTGTAGATTTTTACAAAGATAATAAAACGACTTAACTTACACTGGGCTTTACTACAAACACTGGGATTTGGACGGGAAATAAAGTTGACTTAAGCAATTTTTCAACTGAATAGGATGATTAGTAATACTTAACACTTATAAAAGGGTAGGAACGAGAATGGGCGAATTTATAAGAAACATATCCACATTTGCGTGGAGGGAGAGTGGGAACACCATCTTAAATACTTCCCGACAAGGATTCAAACCTTGACCTCTTCAACAAACGGTAAACCAGTTTTTACTAGGCTGACGCCCTTGTCCTCTAGCCCATTTGTATGGGTTCAACGTGAACTATTATTAAACCGGTATCGGTGGTCTAATAAGCTAAGATCTCACTTTCCAATAGACTGTGTTGCTGTTGAAGGAGAGGTTGGAGTTTGAAACCTAGCTGGATGTATTGAGAGTGGTTTTTTCATGGTTACAAACAATTCCTCCGTTCAAATGATGGTCGTGTCCCGTAAATTCTACTTTCTTCTCCCTACTCCATCAGTATAAAGATGACACACCTCAGTGGCGCAGTTGGATAACGCACTAGTTTCGTGTTGAGCTAGACTGCTGAGGACGGGGATATTGAGGTTCGAATCTCGGTCGGTTGAACTGGGGGGAGGGTTCCTAAATGGCTTTCCACCATCCCTTCACGCAAATGCTGGTTCCCTTACTCCATATTCAACCTTCACATTTCCTAACTCATTAACGTAATTAGTACGTGAGCGTATAACCTGAACAGGTAGTAAGACGTGGAACTAAGTATAAGTATAGTGTAAATATGTGGATATCCCAGATGGGTGGTAAGATGTGATGCACTCACAAAAAAATATACTTTCAAGATATTGCCCCTTCCCTAACTTTTTATGACTAAATTTATTATTTAACTCCCAACCGCTTCATCAACGAGATAAACCGATCCAACTTTGGTGTGCATCCTCTTTCCTCATCGATTAATACACCGAATTAGGTATGGAGGAGCCTGGGTCTTGGAGATTAATTCGCTGACTCACCTTACTTCTTGACCAATAAGGATGGTAGCATAGTAGGGGAGGGAGGGGGCCAGCTGCTACGAAAGCTCAGATTCCTCCCCACTACGCCCTTTCAATTTTGGAACAAAACTTTGGTGCAATCATGTTTGATCTTTGTCCTATGGGGAATCGAAAAGGGAAGGTGTGACTCTTAGTCTATCGCCGTCGCCAAGATACTCTTTCTTCAATCGAAAGGCTCTTTTAAATTAAGATCGTGCTTCAACACATGAGCTTCCTTTTTACAATTAATTTGTAACTGAGTTTTTAAAACCAACAATGTGCATTAGTAAATACTATACTGTCTATAAAGTGATGTTGAAACATAACATTCCAGTTTTTTATATAACACTAGCAGCCCAACCCGGCTTCGCACGGGCATAATAATATAATAAAAGAAAATACACAATGTTTTACAGTGAGTTAGTTTCGGAGCCTATTCATTACAAACAAACAAACAAACAAAAAATCAAACCTTTCCTCTTTATAATATTAGTATGATATCAACGAATATAAATACTTTCTTATGGAATGCGGCTCTTGGTATTTTCTTTAAATTGAACACTTTTGTTTAATTTTTATAATTCTTTCCTTATAGAAAACAAACAAGTAAGCGTCATCATTTGCCCTTGTTTTATGTAAATAACAAGCAAGCTATGTCAATAGATTAATATTGAAAATGGCTTCTTGATTAATATTTTTACAAACGCCGAGGGGTTTTATACGTAGGCCTACTTACAAGTACAAAATAAGGCTCTAACAAAAAACAAACCCCAACCTTTTTGGGTATAATAACTTTATTTACTACACGACCGTTAGTAAAAAGAGATAATGACTTTTATTGATAGATTTGTTACTTGCTTTATTTCGTACTCTCCCTCACATTAAAAAATGTACACGAGAAGAGGAGTTATCTAGTGAAATAAGTATGGACTATCACTTTTCTGCTCTACATAGCCGCACAAGTGTGCTACTAATCACATTAGAGTTGTGTATATCATCCATAGGCGTCACTAGCTGGTAAATTATAGGGGGAGCAGGACTAACTCATTTTCACTTAAGATTAGAAAATAAAAAATATTAAAACCAAATCATTAATACAAATAATATGAAATCAGTGTTGCTTTAAACGTGTTTTTTAATGTAATAAACAAAGCGATTCACTGTTTCGTCTACGCTACTAAGAGTGTCCCATTTTAGCGGATGATTGGGGCAACGTGTTTATCCCCCACTAACAACACCCGGAATATCAACAGTTACCATGACATTGGTTGCTAATTACAACATAACTGAGTATAATAATAGCTACCTTGCAAAACTCAAGTGTAATTAGTAGTTATTTCTATAGTAGCACTTACTATATACAGATTTAAGGTAATTACTAATTAGTAACACATAGGCGCAGCCGTGTTACGTAGAAAAGTAACCCAATCTAAACTTATTTAAATTACTAAGAAGTTTTTTTGTACACTGCTCAGTGCAATTTTAAAGACCACCGAAGTGTCCAGGACGTCGGACTCGCAATTGAATTTAGGTCACAGTTGACCAAGGGGTGGGTTTTCCAGTTTAATTTAGTGTAAAGTTACCATTTTTTCCTTGCCATTTTTGAAAACGAAATATGAATTCAGCCCCACCAATCCTTTATCAGTACTATTTCGGCACTAGCCATAGTACTAATTCGGCCCTATGAACTAACCAAAAACTCTTCATCTCATTTTGCACAGACTTAGGATCGTGTTGCGCCTTAAGCTTGTTTAAGTTATTATCGTGTTGTACCATAAGTTAGGCTAGTATAGTTTAGGATTGTGCTTTGCCATAATATCCTTCACTTGCTATATTTCGTTCACCTTTATAAAACAATAAGATTACATTCATCCTTAGTACAACACCACAATAACCGGTGTCGAGTTAGTACACCAACAGAAGGCTGAGCTCCGACAACCTGCCTCCCCGACCACTTATAACGGGGCCGAGTTCGTATGCAGCCTTCCCGAGAAAGTCGTTCACTGATGGGAGCTAGATAAGATATTCGCTGTTTAAAATGTACATACTACATTTAAAGTCGTGTTTTTTATTGGTGTTATTGGGCAGTGTCAGTGTCGATAAATTGAAATGTAGCTATGCATTCAATGAAAGTGAAAGGATACGGTACACTAAAGGAATTAACCACACTACATATCATCTCTAAAGGAAGTGCATGGCTACTATTGGGAAACATAGTTTTCATTCTCTTTGTTTTCATGTATAGTCATGTGTCCCTTAAGACAAATTTTACAACGCTTGTTCATCGATGTTGCAAGTAGCTCCTTCCTGTCCCAGCACACCACCTCCCGATATATCTGAAAGCGAGGCTATTTGGCAACAGTTAATCGAGAGAGCATGACGATAAAGCTTTTCTCCAAAAGACCTGCAGTTCCCTCATAGGTGATATTGGGTGTAGTATAAGCAGAGTAGGGCAAAAAATGAAGAAAAATGGCAGAATGAATGATAAATTCTTGCCGCTGGCTATGAGGATGTGATAAGCTGGCTGATTTTAAGGTTGCATTTTTTATCTAACAACTTTATTACAACATTTTTGTTTAATCCATATATATTTCTAATTGATTAACTTATATAATACATAGGGGTATAAGAAATCAGTCTAGGAATAAGTTTTATTTCGTGGGCGAATGGTCACCTTTATCCTTATAGCACACAAAAAATTAATTTTTCAAAGTTTAAAACAAAATAAATCGTTCATAAGAACTTAAATTTTTTTTTTTCAACAAAACTGATTTTAAATGTGCTATGATATAAAAAATCATTTTTAAAAGTTCTTATTTCCTTTAAAAGCTGTTTTAACTGATGAAATTAGATATATCCAATTTTCCAAACTTATTTACTGCAGATGTTTGATTTTTTCTATATTGACTTGAGTTAATACTTGCTGTGGGTGAAGGTGTAAATATTTCATTGCGTTTGCTGAGTACTTAAACATTTAAATATTTACTACTACACATAAAAAGTTACATTTCAAAGTTTGTTTGTATTTATTTTCTTTTTATCTTACTGTGCTAAAGTTTTAGATGTATTTTAAATTAATGGTGGATTATTTATACAAACTGTTCGATATTTGGCATTTTCCTTTAGGAGATCGGGATCTTAAAATATCTTAATGCACACCTCATGGTGTTCATAGTTTTTAAATATCATTACACATAAGACATTTTTGTGCGGATATGTACAGCACATTTAAAATAATTGCGTGTTTAGCTTCCTGATATCCGAAATACGGGTACAGTTCCTCTAATCGGCTTTAAAGTAAATATAATCATATGTTAAACTCGCTTTGCTCGTTGGGGGCTCCGCCCCAAACCCCCAGTGTGTTTTCTTTGCAAGTGGATGTAAACTAATGTAATTCCAGAGCCGTTTTTTGATAGCTTACCGTTTAGCAACAAGAGACTTCCAAAGAAAGATCCGCACCGACTTTAAAATTGCTCCGACATTTTTTTTTTCAAGGGTTGGACCGTTTTTTTTAAAACTTTTTGGAATTTTCCCGTCGGTTACGGGCTAGAAGCTATATGTTGGCCAAATTTCAAGCTTCTAGCTCATTTGGAAGTGGGTGAACATTAATGTCAGTGAGTGAGTGAGTCAGGCGTGTGTCTTTATAGTAGGATGATAAGAAGATGGACTTTAATTTAGTTAAAAATTTATATTTTTTATTTTATGCTTGTTACGTATAAAAATGGGTCTGTTATTCATTGGTTATCTTTATACACTATTATTATGTATTTGCACTGTCTAACAACATGGCCGGGCAATCTATATTTAATTAAGTTAGTGAGCTAGGAATGAGGAAGAGGCATTTAGAGGAAAGTGTAACATCATTTAATTAAAAATACTCGGAACACACGGCCGGTATTCACACCCCGGCCACCCGTCACAGGTAAAGATAATAGACGAGATTGACGCTTAGTCCACGTGTTCACCTTACTTCTAGGTGCATTATTACATACATAATTGTTCTCAGACGGTGTGCCTTGAGCTTATAGTTTTTTTAATACACGTATGCTTATTTAGTTTAATATGTATTAATATGTAAGGGTCGGTGACCTGGCGGTCTAGGGGTAAGGTGTCAGACTTCTATGCTGGCGGCCGGGGTTCAATCCTCGGTCCCGGCAAAGATTTATCTGATTACCAAACCCTTCCTTCACCTCTGACAAGACATCTTGTGAATGTGAGGAATGCCAGGCCTCCACCGTGGTTTGGATTCCACGTTAAACTGTAGGTCCTTCATTTCATCTCACAATCACCCTACCATTACACATTAGCGTAAGTGTGTATAACCCGAACGGGTAGTAAGACGCGGTGCTGCTAATAATAATAATAATAATAATAATAATATGTAAGGGCGTAGGTATCGTATAATTTATATATGTTATATATAATTTCACTTTAAGAACAGTCCCAAAACCCACATTGGTTTCTTGCAGTTTTTCCTGAAGGTTTCACAATTTTCCTCCACGCAAATGCATATATATTTCAGCCAAAATTCTACCTTACACATCACATTCCATTAGGGAAATGAACCTGAATGGGTACTTATATGCGATGTATGTTTAGACCTACATACGATATATGTAAAGTAGAAAGTGTGTGTTCAGAAAAGGATAGGCTAAGGCACTTATCGGTAAGTAGGAAAGCTGAAATCTCGCGGGGAGTTAGAGGGACTACCTCATAACTAGAAAACTAGAAAAATGGGATATTTCAAAATGGAGTTCTAGTAAATGTGGGGGTGGAGCTAGGAGAGGGTGGAAGGAGATAATTAGGAAAAAACCTTTAAAGATGAGCTATGAAATTAAAATTTGGCAGACAGAAAGGAATCTCCAGAAACCCAAATAAATCGGAAAGCTTTAATTTCTAAGAGTGATTTGGAGAAAAGAGTGTGAAAGGAGAACAAAAACTACCAAAACTAATAGAACTATCTATTTATCAGCGTGGTAGAAAGTTGAAATTCAGCAGGCAGCTAAGCTGAGGCAAGGAGCCAGTAACAGAAACAGTCAGACTACACTGACAGCTAAATTGACGGGGGGAACAATCTTAACTTTCAAAAACTTTAGCTCAAGTGACAGTGTATGTACTTACTGAGTTAAGGGTTACCGTATAGGTTCGATTTCTTGACGCGTTCAAAAAATTCAAAATAATTATTAATAAAATTGCTGTTTACCTATTTTCCACGATAATGAATCTACGGGCTAAGGGACTGGGTAGCTTGTTTTAGAGTTAAGTTAGTTTGTAAGTCGTGTGTTAAATATATTTGGTTGGTTCAGAAAGCTCAGGTCAAATACCTCTAGTTAAAATTAATAAATGTAAAGGAAACATCAATAGTAATCCACCTGTTCTCATGTCAATGAAAGACTAAATATTGAACCCAGCAGGAGGGAGGATAATGAAGGGAGAGGGGAAGGAGGGTCAAATTAAAAAGCCCAGCGTCCTTGACCACAGCTAGAGAAAATCATTTTATCCCCTCACTTTATGTCTTACTTCTCATCCGGGCTATTCACATATTAACAAGGAGGATGAAGGGATAATTTAGAGGAAGTGTACCTAGCAGTTCCATGGAGGAGGTAAGAGGGAGACTACCCAGGAACCACCTGAGTACACCTAGCTGAAATTAGAACCTTGACATGCCTTTCACAAGCAAACTAGATCAGCTAGCCAACTGATGCAGGTATATTATATTCAGTTTTGCCAAACCCATATACTATCTTTCCCAGACTTGATACGTTTTCTTGGGACTGTTGGACGCTTTCTATAGTAAAAATTAAAACGAAAAATAATAAAACGTAGATAAAACAAGTTGAATTGCATAACGTGTGGTATATGTAGTCTTAGGACCCTGCACCGCCTTGTGAAACTTTTGCAAGGTCTTTAATACCCCTCCAGAACATGTTCGCACTTTACAACCCTGACTGGGGGTGGGGAGTGGGGAATGTTCCCCCATTCATTGAAATGGTAGGGCAATATCATTCCCGCTTTTTATTTTGTCCAGGGAGGGGAGTTGTATGGGACATTGTGCAGAGCTTGAATTCGCAATGTTGGCTGGGGACCCAGAGTACCATTGTTACCATAATACCACTGCTAGGCAAGCCAGGTCTTTAGGGATGTTAGCTGGATGTTTGAAGCACAGGAATAGCTAGAGGAGACGGGGTAGGGAGCCTGGGGGGTAAGCAATTTCACCACTCTTCTCACGTGGTGAAAATTACCCATAATTCAAGGCGTCTAGAACGCCCGCCCCGCCGACAGTTTCTTGTAAGGTCGCAAACAGCTCCTAAAATCGACCCCCATTCCCTCGTTTCTCTCCCCCCCCCCCC
>CABFOV010004916.1:0-10975 GCA_902141375.1 Timema poppense | reverse complement strand
TCCCCCCCCCCCCCCCATCATTCGGCTTATTTATAATCTTATTGAAAGCAGCCCAAACTGACACAGTGTGTTTAAGGATCTGGTTAAAGCAACTGATTCCAAACTGAAAACGTTAAAGTCATCGTCAGACACAAGGTGGGCCTGCCGTGTTGAGGCTATTCGTTATTTGTCACAGGTAGTTAGTTATTGAAGTAATAAAAAAAAGACTGTAGAAGTAGAAAATACAGCTGACGCTAAAGTAAGAGGCACAGGCAAAGGGATATTTCTGGAAATACATAGTTTAACTTTACAGTGAGTTTAGAAATAAAGGAGCTAATAACCTTCAATAATAACCATAGATCTTCGTGAGGCCATAGGTTAGATATAAAGCTTGTTTGAAGCTTTAGTTGAAATGCAACGGATGAACAAATCTTTGAGATAAAGTATTCTACAGATTAAGGCTTGTGCAGAAAAAAAAATTCATTTCAATATCAGAAACAAGAAAAATACAAGTCATTTTATTTTTGGATGAAAGTCCTGACACAGCTATTACTAACACTACCAAGAAAGACGAAACCAAGCTCTCCATTTACTACCTTGTTTTATACTCTCTCTTATAAGGCTTGAACTTAAGGTTTTCACAGGAAACAAAACAGGTAATCAGCAGTGTAGCGAAAATAACTAAACTCAAACTAGATGGATGCACAGCAAATGACATCCAGCTCTTGAGTAATAACTTCATTTTAAATACTTCGGATTTGGTAGATGAAATTAGTCTTTTGAGAACTAAGTGGGTGCAAACCTCCCACCCACCAATGTGCATATCTGGCTTAAGATTATTATTATTAATATTAGCACCGCTTCTTACTACCCGTTCGGGTTGTACGCACTTACGCTAATGTGTAATGGTAGGGTGATTGCGAGACGAAATGGAGGACCTACAGTTTAACGTGGAATCCGAACCACGGTGGAGGCCTGGCATTCTCCACATTCACAAGTTGTGATTAATACACGTATTGTCAGAGGAGAAGGAAGGGTTTGGCAATCTGGCTTAAGAGGTTGGCAGAGTTCGACAGGGGGAAGACTTACAGAAGCTTTGCTTGTCTGCCCAGATAGTTTTCAGTCAGTCATCCCAGTTACGATCGACTCGTGTGAGAGGAGTTTCTCAAAAATGATCAATTCAAAATCAAAACTGCGTTTGACAATGAGGCAAGCCAGACTTAATTCTCTGATGGTCCCATTTATTGAGCAGGACTTGATTATGAAAACAAAATTGAAGATGTTATTGATGACTTTAAAAAGAAGGCACCTTTTTTCAGGAGAATGGCACTGTAAACGCTACACTATTTTACTTTACTAACTACGGTTTATATAATAAGTTTATTGTTGAAGGAACTTCTTTAACTCATCAATAAAATTATCAATTTTGATTTTCTTACAATAAAAATATATAGTTTTTGTGATTTAAAAAAAATGAAGCAAGGTTTTCTTTTAAAAAAAACTATAGGTAAAATTAGAGCAATATGTCTTAATTTTTCTATCGTACGGACTCTTAGGCCATTAGTCAAATATAAAAAAAATTGGAGGAAAACAAGTTAGCAGACCATTAATAAAAAAATAAACCATGAACAGGGCAAGTATATTAGTGAATGTGAGGAATGTCAGGCCTCCACCGTGGTTCGGATTCCACGTTAAACTGTAGGTCCTTCATTTCATATCACAATCACCCTACCATGACACATTAGCGTAAGTGCGTACAACCCGAACGGGTAGTAAGACGCGGTGCTAATAATAATAATAATAATAATATTAATAATAATAATAGTAATAATAATACGTATATTAGATTAATTTGAGAGGGGGTGTTAAGATACTTCCTGGACTCCGAGGCTAGATGATGTCTATTTTTTATTGATATAGCCTTATCATTTTTTAGACCGCACCCCCATTGCCAGAATACGCTTATGACTGACAGTAGTTTAGTTGGCTGGCAGTAAGCTAGTTGAATGAACTGATAATTGGCTGGCAGTAAACTAGTTGAATGAATTGATGCTGAAACTTGCAAAGAATACAAGAAAGAATCCGAGGAAAAAAACAACACTTTGACTTTAAATTAGTATTGGTCAAATCGTCGCGGTCGAATCATTCTTGCTCTATTTTTTAAATCTCTGTCTCTGTCTCTCTCGCTCTCTCTCTAGCCTGTCACTCTAAACTATTAATTCAATAGGTTGGGAGTCTACTTACTACTCTAAATCTCTCAGACTTACATTTGTTTTGAGTATTTAACCTGCACTTTCTTTACAATGGTTTTATCAACAAACCACAAACAAACCAGGTTAGTCGAGGATAGTACGCCTAATACTACACACAGAGCCATAAACGCCTGGAGATAGCACGCCTAATAGCACATATCTAGCCATAAACATTTGGATATTTATTTATTGAGTAGAAGAACGAATCCGTATACAGATAGTAGGCTAAATATCTTGGTTTTGTTTGCACCACCCAAAATAGAACAAAGGTCTGATAAACTTGTGGCCAATCACTCTAACACCCAGTCACGGTAACACATATATAAATTATATAAACATTAGATATGATTGTAGGCCTATATTTAATTTCACCACATCTTAGTATTCACGTTATACGCATTCATTAATTACGCTAATGAACAAGAACAAGTAAGGTAGAATTTAGAGGAAATTTACCCGCACTTACGTGGAAGAAAAGTGGGAAACCATTCAATAAAGAAACACCCTCAGCACTTCCAGTTAGAACTCGAACCCCAATCTCCCCGTCACCAGGAATCCAGTCTAACGCGAGAGTGACGCATTAAATCTTACTACCACTGATCCGAGTAGCATTGTATTGAAAGGAGTTATCTTTAAAATAAAATACAGACAAGCATTCGTGAAATACATCGGCCATTCAATACTAGGAAATAAAAATGAGCCTGCCAAGAAATTACGTATAGGCACATAAGGAGAGAGTGACCGTAAAAAAGGGAAGCTGGCATTCAAACCCACCAATTTCCCAGTTAATTGTTACTTAATGTATGTATTTTTTGGCTTAAAAAAAAAAGTCCTTTTAAGTTGTCACACTCACAACTGACAAGCCAGTTGGATTCCGTCCGCGTCCGAATGATTTGTGGGCATATGTGCGTGCTCACTCGTAAGCATACTCTTGGCAGTTTCCGTGATATTCATTATGCCGAGGGTTGGACAAGTTTGTGGGTTTAAGGGGGTAGGAGGGACAAATGAATGGCTCTTGAGCACTTCCCCTCCACTACTTCGCCGCTCCCACCCTCTCATTGCTTTGCTCAAATCAACATACTCTCATCTCGAAACTTACCCCCTCCTTCCGCCTTTCAAATGTCAGCTTCAAACATTAGCTTCGAGCCAAAATGTCTTCTTCCCCACCCACCCCGCACCTCTTCTATCTCTCCTGTCATCGTCTTTCGCTAGCAGCTGTCTTTTCTCTCGCTTGACACGCCCAATAAAAAAATAATGGAAAGAAAGAGGGAATGAAAAGCAAAGAGGAGTAAGAAAAAACATCTTAGTAGTTACTTCTCTTTGGTACCATGGTCTTGTCATTTTCCAAGCGGGAAAATAATTTCTTGATGGCTATGCCACGTTCCAAATGCCTTTTACTTTGATACGATATTGATTATTTCGTCTACCACACAGCGCTAGTGTATTAAACAACATTGTTTATTTCAACGTTTTCGTCACCTATTCTCTTAACTCGAGGTTGACAGGTAGTTGACAGGTATCTTTTTTTCCTATACATAGCTTATACTTTTTACCTCTTTCGACGTGACTGTTTACATCCCTATCTTTTCTTCTTGGAGAAGTGTTATTACGGACTGTTTCATTTTCATCTTTCACATCTTCGTATCATTCACTAAAGAGGTCGTGTCTTTAAGAAGTTGTTTTGTATTATTTTCTCTTTGTGGTGTGTTTGGTGGCCATTATGGTTCTCGTCATTTTGGTTGTTGTTTGTTTTGATACTGAGACAAGACACTGTGTTGGGCTTGTCTGCTAACATCACGTCCAATGTTGTACGCCCACCACCCCATTCAACCCTCTTGTCCATTGTTTACAGGAGAAAAATAAAGGCTACTATATGATGCGTTTGTTTATTTAGTTCTTGCTAGAAACGAAAATGCTTATCTTGATACTTCCCCCCCCCCCCTCGAATGTTAGTTAATGTTTAGTGTGGTTTTTAACGGGTTTTTTAAATCGAAAATCACCGTTACGGTAAAACAAGTGGTCAACCACGCTTTCTACTGTTGATAGATGGCTTGGGACTTCCACAATCTTAGAGAACCTTAGTTCAATTTCAGGCTGTCGGCTACTGACTAACATAATATTTGCTATTTGCATACGAGTTCGTCCTTCTACCCAACTAGTAAATATCTAGGTGTGATGTTAGACAGGTTACCCTATGTAAGGCTAGAGTTATGCTGTCCAATTAGTCAATATACAGATGCTAGGGATGGCTCTGTTGTAAAGACGGACTGGACTAGGACAAGCTAGTATATAATTTATGTAGCCTACTGATGAAATAATGGGTGTATTAATAAAATACCCCAATTAAAAGACTACATTAAGTAAAATTACATTTAAAAAATAAAATATTGCTACACTGAGCAAAACAAAAATTAAAATAATCTAACTTCTCCAATCGGCACTGTAACAACCCCATTTTCGACCACCTAGACCTGAGCACGCTATGTCTGACTCATTTGGTCTGGTGGTGGGAGGCTCAACTTTGTAATTTTTGCCGTGTGTGTACTGAGGCTGGGTTCTACTAATTGGTTTCATGCTATCCTTGTGCACCAGTGTGTATATTTTCACTAAATTCCTCATCCCTACGCCATAAGTGTAACACATGCGGCTAGCCTGAATAGGGGGTGGGACGGAGTGCACCAAAAAAACCTAATTCAATACATGGAGCAATTTTTTAAAAGTTTCTTGTTGTAAAGCCATAGTCGTGCTATAAGATTGCGGTCGACCATGATAGGCCCATATTACAGACGTAGGAAAAAGGTTTCTTAGCCACAGTCATTACTAACCGTCAAACCACTGAAAGAAAAGTTCGATCGGGTTCGCTGCCCCTTAAATATAACGCAGCTGTTGTCCTCAGTCGCCCTTCATAGACCGCAAAATGGGCATCCCTCCTAAGCTTGGTTCATGGCCAACAAATTAGAAAACATGTGCATCGGTGGGCACGTGGTCTAGGGCGTCAAACTCATTTGATTAGTTTTGATGTCGACAGGGAGGTTGGATTTGAATTCCGGCAGGCAGTACACATTTTTTCTTTTTCCAAAAAGGTTTCCCCACTTTCCCTCCACGCAAATGCGGGTACACTTCATATAAATTCTTCCTTATTTCTCTCCACCCCATAAATGCAAATATGAGAATAGCCCAGATTTGGGGTAAGACATGATGCGCAATATAAAAACACTTAAGAAAAGAATCAACACGTGTTTATCTATGAACCAGTCCACCAAAGGCTGTGTGCGTTGAAGCAGTTATTCAAAACGTTGTTAGAAATTACCATATATTATATTCTTGTATACATACACACGGAAAAAATCCTTTAAACTAATCAGAAGGCAGCTAGTTCCCACTAGTTTAGATATTTGTTTGAAAATTTTATCTTGCGTCTTTCTAAAATTAAATATCTATTTTAATTAACTAAAATAATTCTTAATTCATTTTATTTTTTAAGTATCTCAAGTTCCCGGTGTCACCCGGAAGATTTTTAATTAATTAAAAATAATACACAGCATTTTTAAATTCTGGCTTTGAGGTGCATACTTTCGTGCCCAAGGGCCACTAATTTAAAAAAAAGTCAGTCCTTTGCGTGTAGTAGATGTTGCGCAACGCTCCTAAACGACAGACAAACTTTTCATTTTATGAATATAGATGTTTTAATATTACCAACAAAGTGACTTGATGCTTTTAAAGTCCAAGCATTCATCGTCACAGGATTCTACTACCGGTATTTATGATTTGACTGGACGTGTCGTGTTAAATCTCAATTGTGAATCATTAAATATAGAAACATACTTAACGTGTAACGTGCATATAGCACACTCACGCGTATCGACTCTAATTTTTTTGATTGTGAACTTAGCTTTAATGCTTCTTAACATCCACCATATTTTATTAGGACAGAAGTAATGCGTCAAGGTGGATAGCCAGCCAGCCTTCTTTGTCAGAGTAGTAAATGGAACGAATCATTCAAGGCGTGGAACGAATACCAGAGCGAGGGGAATATGGTACCAATTTGCGTTTCTTATTGTGTGTTAAGACTGTGTATACTTTGGTGTAACAATAGTGGCATTGAAGTTGATCATTGGCCTGTAAAGAACACTACTCTAGGTCTTTTTTTTAAAACAAATAATGTCAATGAGTACATGCAATCGGTTTCAATGATATTTGGACCTCTACATTCTTTACAGAACATTATAGTGAAATCCGCACGTGTGGTTACGTGTAAACAAAGTATTGGTCTCGTATTTGTCTGGGTTTGCTTATGACAAGGAAGTCGGTATTCGAATCCCGGGCCGGTGTTATTTTTTTGTTTAGTCAAAAGGTATATTACTCTCCCTCCAGGCAAATGTGGGTGCATTTTAATTTATACATTTATGAAATATTAATTTTTTAAAAGAGAATACCCGAGTCTGTGGGCATGTGGTAAAAGGCGTCATTCTCATCTGTTTGGGTTTGCTGTTGACTGGGGAATTCAGGGTTTGAATTTCAGCTGGAGGTACTCTGGGGAGTTTTTCTTATATGGTTACCCACTATCTCCATACAAATGTGGGTATATTTCTTAAACATTATACCCTCCTCCCCCACCCTGGTAGTATAAATATACAGATAGCTGGGATGGGCGGTAGGGCATGGAGCACGGGAAAGGCATATAGCCGGCTTATGATCCAAAGCTCCTTCAATACTGTACATTGATGATGTATTGAATTCAATATCAATTTATTCTGCGCTACTTTTAATAAACGATTCTGATGACGCAGGTCGTTCTCCCCTATCTCATTCCCTTCCCCGCCCTCCCCGGTCTCATCGCATTACTCAAAAAGTGGAAAAGGGGGGGGGGCCTTCAGCAAATAAATTATTATTGCAACGAGAGATTTCGGCTCTATTAATATTAATGTCATAAGCTATCGCGGCCGAATCACGGGCTAGCACAAGAGAGTTTACGATATTCCAACCAGCTTCTAGTAGTTAGTGCGTCTGCCCGGTGAGTTCAAGAGCCCGGGTTCGATTCCCGATAGCGTAAATAAATGTATTTTCGGTTAAATTGGTGGCTCTCTTTTCACAGTAATAAGCGCACAACAAGACTAGATGAGCTTGACGTTTCATCTGCGTTGCCACTGGTGCGGGTTGGTTGGCGTCATCAGTACTTCCCTTGATTTTTTTTAAAACTGTTTCCAGCTGTGATCACGCTATCTAAGACGTCTGAATCATTGTATACTGGATTGGTGGTTATGGAGAGATTTAGTTTTGAATCCCTACTGGTGTGTTCTCACATATCTCATATGGCTTATCAATCTGATTTTTCCCATGCTCACTCAACTCTAATATGGATGAGCTTCCTCTAAATACTCTCCTCCTCCATACCCCTTGGATTAAATATCTAATAGCCCTTGTGTGTTAAACGTACTTATAGTAACTTGTGTATATTTTTTCTAAAACGACATTTCCCTGCCCCGCTTAGTTTCACTTCAAAGTGAGTCTCAAG
The DNA here is from genome assembly GCA_902141375.1 of Timema poppense. Classification (NCBI taxonomy): domain Eukaryota; kingdom Metazoa; phylum Arthropoda; class Insecta; order Phasmatodea; family Timematidae; genus Timema; species Timema poppense. The sequence goes on along the minus strand of CABFOV010004916.1, from coordinate 3,229 downwards.
TGAATTAAATGCCAACTCATCTTGTTTGTATGATCGGTGACACAAAGATCTGCACTTGAACTTCGTACGGGTAATCTAAGGGTTGTTTTAGCTAAAGAGTTTCTCACCCTCTCTCTCTTTCTCTCCACGCAAACACCAGGTACAGTTCCTTTAAACCCTACCTTCCTCATCCCTACCCCACTAGAGTAATTAAATGCGTATAGCTCTACTGGGAGTGAGACAAGGAGGAAATAAACCTTCACTGTGGGCGTGACTTTCAAGGTTATTGAACAAGACTGTTAATAAGAGAAGCGTATAACCCGAACGTAAAGTAAACCGAGGTGTTAAAAATAATGTTAATCAGAGAGGAGAAGGGATGATTGGTAGGAATAAGGGGAGGGTAGAAGGGTGAGGGTTAATCTACTTTGTCCTAGAACCTGACATATATTCCGCATCTGTTATGATCTTTCAAGATGTCGTGAGAATGACAAATTTTATTTTCCTCAGGCCTCAAGTTTTAGGAGCTTGGTAGGGAAGAATGTGCTTTCTTCTTCCTGTCATCCTACCATTTCTACCCCCCTCCCAAAATTTATTTTTCTTCCGACCAAATATTTGGGCCTTCCATTCCAAGTTTTTTCATACACCCTCCGAACCATTTTTCCTTCTTGTAGCATTTATATCACGTGGACTATGAGTATAACACCTGTCCTCGTGACCAGTTGTAACGGACACATGTAAGATTATTCTCATGATGATTTGACTATTAGGTTCGTAAAGTGATCTTACTATAATATCAGCATATACAGGCGATCTATGGTATAAATAATAAACTAAAATAATCTAGTACGCTTTCCAAATATCGAACTAATGATCATCGAACAATAAGATGTCTTCAATCAGTGAGCCGCAGAGTCTGGTTTATAGTGACGTAGTGTAGTGTACACAATGGCTAATTGTGTGTGTGTGTGTGTGTGTCATTTCCAGTGGAACAGCTGGTACTCGTCCCAGATAGCACAACGGCATTCACCTCCTAGGAATACCCCCTGCTTCTAGCTTTCATAAAAAAAAAAACTAAATTGAAAACTTACAGCCAGTCAAAAGAGATTTAGCGAATATATTTTTTATGAACTGTCAAAGAGGGAAAGAGAAGAAAAACACACGTGACCGAGTGATCTCACGTATTAAGGAGGCCTCTTTCCTGAAAGTAGTAATCCTAATGCTTATAGGTTATATGCATTTTCTATGGGACCTGCAGTTTTGACGCTTCAGAACGACAACAAAACCAAAATCTCAAATAGTTTAGAAAGTTGTGACTGTATTTGTTTAAGGAAGGTTGGATATACTGTAGTTTCCTATAGAATTCAAATCACCTTAGCTTAATCATAGATCTGCGGTAATTTACCTAAAACGTCGGTGAAAATGAGAACAATTTACTTAGCACGTGCATTTTTTAGTTTGTTCAATTCAAAAAATATTGATATATTTAAACTTCATTTTAGGGTCAGCCACAATATTTTGAAAAAAAACGTAAAACCTTTTAAATATTGAGAGACAGCTGGACCTTTGCAAAGAACTTCAACGCTCCAGAATGTTGATTTACCAATGACCGCATCATGTTCGTTCCGTATCAGTGATTAGATTAATAGTGTACAAGCGAGTCTTGAATTGTTTTTAACAGTTTATTTTGTTGTAAAAACATGTTGTATTCTATTGATTGATTAACTTTTGTTTTGTAATGAATATTGTTGTGAACATTGCGTGACTTTTTAATCTATATATAAAACTACTTAAACGTATTTAATGAGGTTTATTGAGGCTTTAATGATAAATTGTTAAATATTGTATGATAATTATTTACTTAATCACTTATTGACATTATGAACTCGTAAGTTGATTACCACATTTACAAAAAAGTACGCCACTTATCCCTATCTTGAGCTGACTATCCAGTCCACCTTATTACACCCAATCTCTTTCAGGTCCATTATAATGTTATCCTCCAATCTCCGTCGAGGTCTTCCAGTCCAAACCTGGATCACGGTTCCAGTTGCTTCCTCAATGAAAATATTAACCAAGGTTCCTAACATTTTTTTTTCATGGCCCAACATACGATAATGTTCATGTCGGCAAAAGCACGGATATCACTGACATGGAATGGATACGTCACGGTCATGTGTAAATTAACCAACCCTAAGACACTCGTTGCGCTTGGCAGCCATCGACGGAGAAGGTCAGGGTTTGAATCCCAGATGAGTGTCCTTGAGGTATCCCCCCCCCGCAAATGGCTTACCCAATCTCTATCCATGCTGACGCGACTGCATTTCATATAAACTTTCCTCCTCCTACCTCTTAGATTAACTTGTTGTGTTAAACATGCTAATTAAAAATAAAGGCCAACTAGAATGACCTTGTATCCAATGTTGAACACAATTTAAATATCTTAATAAAGGTATAAATAGTTTTTTTTAGACAAGGTCGTAGTCACAAGCCTCTGCACCCTCTCGACATATGGCCCGTCCTAAAAACGTTGACCACAGATGACGTTACAACTATTGAGATCACGAGCAATGGGTCATAGACGATCTTTGACCTTTGACAAATAAAACAATTCCTTGAGATAATTTTTATAGTTAATCAACAAATTGAATTGTAGATTGGACACTAGCAGGCCTAGCTCTACAAGGTCAGGGTTCGACTCTCTATCCCCCTCTTGTACCGCGTCTTAACTCCCTGTCCGAAATATTATTGCACACCAGTAGGGGGAAAGAGGAGGAAGGTAGAATTTAGAATAAATTTAGGCTCACCTGAAAGATAAGTAAATTATTTGATTAAAAAACCCCATTTAAACCCGCTTCGGTAGCCACATGGTCTAAGGCGCTACTCTTGTCATAGACTTGGCTGCCAAAGATGTGGAGATCGGGGTTAGATACCGGTCAGGTGTACTGAGAATGGGTTTTCCTAAATTATTGTTTCTCACTCTCTCTCCACGCAAATGTGGGTACACTTATTCTAAATCCCACCTTCCTCATCCCTAAAACATTGGTGGGATTAGTACATAGTAACCGAACGGGTAGTAAGACGAGGGGCTAAAAAATAATTTAAGAATATACCTGGCAGATATTTGAAACCTGACCTCCCCGTCACAGTCAAACCAAGACAAATTTGTCTTTGTTCCTTTGGTCCACCGTTTGCGAGTGTTTGATTGTAACCAGATGCACTTGGTTTTACCGTAGTAATAATCAATATTTTG
>CABFOV010004915.1:29323-47714 GCA_902141375.1 Timema poppense | reverse complement strand
TAATGTGTAATGGTAGGGTGATTGTGAGATGAAATAGAGGACCTACAGTTTAACGTGGAATCCGAACCACGGTGGAGGCCCGGCATTCCCCACATTAAAAAGATGACTTGTCAGAGGTGAAGGAAAGGTTTGGCAATCGGATAAATCTGTGCCGGGACCGAGGATTGAACCCCGGACCCCAGCACAGAAGTCCGACACCTTACCCTTAGACCGCCAGGTCACCTTGTTAATTGATATAACATGTGTGTCCAAACCGAACAGGTAGCGAGACGGGGGAAAACTATACATATATTAATTATATGATTACATTAGAAATTTGCCACACAAATTACATTTCTATACTATCCTCTCTGACGACGATTTTTAGAACATTAATTAAATACAAAATTCAGAATTAATCGGATAACCGGAGACACACACTGACATTGCAATTCCTCCGCAATGTCATATTATTGCGTAACTCTCACGATCACTAGTGAAGGTTCCAAATGTACAGCACGGAATAAAAAAACACACGCAAACACGGTGACCTTGGCCGTGGAAACTGGAGAGGAGTTTCACAACATCAGTTCTATTTGCTCGCAGGTGGCTGGTTTTCCCTGGCGCTTGACATCAAGTCTTGTCTCAGCGCCACTAATATTCCGACTAAAGTAGCACATTTTGGATGTACGGGCAACACACTCAGCCTGACTTAGAAATCACGACAAAAATTAAACAGTATTTTTTTTAACATGCTCAGAATTTCAAGACCACACCTCACATCCGATTAACCGGGAAATTAGATACAAGATTACGATCGAACAAGAAAAAATATTGGGGTGCGGTTTTGTACCTTCTTCACTTAGCGAAATTTGAGTTGATTTAGTTGAGTTTTTTCAAATTATATATAGGTTTAAAATTTGATGTATTTTTAAAAATATGATAGGGGCCTAAATGGGTTTACTTAGCTAAATTCTAATGTTAGCTAGTAAAAACTACATAAAACCACACGACTGAGACTCCTGGTTTGAGCTGTATTTCCTAACTACTACCCTTACTCCATATGAAGAGCACTAGAATTACTAGATATACAGTAGCCCCATGGCTTCTTTGGTGCCGACTGACAGCTCACAGCTGACTTCAGACAGCCTTAAAAAGTTACCAGACCAAATTACGTATCCCTACGCCGAACCAGATGATCTGCAAAACATGTGCTTAGCAGCTGTCACTTTTGACAGTCAAAATTTAGGTATATACCTAAATGTTGACTGTCAGAAGTCAGCTGTGAGCTGTCAGTCAGCACCAAAGAAGCCATGGGGCTACTGTACTTTCACGTATTCATTTGTAAAGTCATGTGATATGCAAATGTATCTAAATATATATGTATTATTAATATTACCCATTTTTCGTAGTGGATGGTAATTTTATCATTTTATTATATTGATGACATATTTTCGAAAATCCTAAAATACCAAACATCAAGATACCAAGTTGCTCCTGTTTATTTAATTAGCATTTTAAATAGGTATTATTTGTCCCTGTGTAAATGTTATAAAACAAACCCTGTACGCCTACAACCATCTCATGTTAGAATAACATATACTCGTATAGGCAATGCATTTTGTTAACTTCGAGAAACAAAAATTATTACTTGTGATTAAATGTTTAGCTGAAGAATTAAGTCTAGTATTTAAATTCCTCGAATTTTCCTTAATGTTGGTTGGATTCCCTGACATTTCCAATTCCCTGCCTGTAGCCACCATGTGCGTTGGGAGATTTTTAAACCATTTAGGAAAAAAAACTGAACCAGCCGGGATTCAACCTCCAGGTCTTCGGTAACAGACTATACATCGATTTTCTTACAGACATACATTTTGAGCCTCTTTTGGAAAATACTATCTTTTTTTGCGGTCAACATTGATAACATTTTATTATATATTAATGTAATTTTATCATAATTATTGATAATGTATATGTAATGTGAAAACTGCAGATCCCGTCACTTGACACATAAATGGGTGTAAGTAGATATATTAGTTACTCTTTCTATCTGTCTGATGTGTCCATTCATAAAGACAAATGAGGTATAAATGAGCCCAACAATTATTCCGCGCACCCATAGATACGAATAGGGAGAAGTGATTTAAAAATTGGCATTTCGTAGAGGAGGAAATGGGCCTGCACATGGATGAGTAAGCTACGCGTGGATGAGTATGCAAGGACGCTAGGTGATGTAATCCACAATGACGTCACATAAATAATTAGGATAGTGGATTCTCAGCCAGTCAGATCATGCTTTGTTACATGGATATTTAGGTTTGTATGGGGAAAAAACCCTTATAAAACGGTTAAAAAATGTATGTGCTTATTTTCGCAATGCAAGTTGAACAACTCATTTGTCTACAAATTGTAAAGTTGCCAAGAAAGCTTTGCCTTTGATATAACTATACAGGTATAAATAATTACCTCCTTAACAAGAAATTAGCGGTATACAAAGTGGGAGTGTAGGGAGCTCGAGAAAGGTGATGTTTTTTTGTGGTTTTTATAGCAAAAACCCTTTTAAGAAAAATTAAATATTGCTGTGGACATTGGAAACATAAGTTTAATTTTCTTCACATGATGATATCAAGAATTAACACAGATTCTAGTTGCTTCAATTTTTACCGAAACATGGTTTGGAATAAAGCTTTGATAGAAACTTTGGCTATCCTTTATCAATTTACAATAATTATTTTTCATACAGTTGGCGACATAACAGGATTTAAGCTATGGGGTCTGGGGTTGTTTGTCAAAAATAATTTGAGTACTTAACATTATACATAATATGTATATTACATATATATTAAATGTTTCAACAATATCATTTCTAATTTCCAAAATTAACTGTTAACAGCTCAATATTAAAGAATGGCTATTATTTGAATTTAAGGAAATATTGTCATCAGTCACAATTAAATTAGATTTGTTTAGAACATTTTTTTATGTATATTATATTTAACCTAAATGGTTTATAATAATTAATCTTGATTAAAAAAAGAGGCATTAACTTTGAATTTTTTTTACTATTGACTAATAATAATAGATTTTCTATAAAAAAAATCCAAAGTTGAAATATTTGTTTGCCATAAGTAGGATAAATAAGTTGAGCAATATTTTCAAAAATAAATAAAAAATGATATATTAAGCTATAATTATGTATATGACCGCAATATTAATTTAGAGTCAAGAGATATATTTTATTACAACAATTTCTGTACAACATGGGCAATAGCTACCAGTCACCCCCCCTTAAATCTGGTCGTGGCTGGCTGTATGCAACTTAAAATCAGATTTTCATAGGAAGAACAGTAGAATTCACCAACAATTATTGGAAGTTACTAACATTTAGCATTAGTCCTATAGAAACAGGACTATGTTTTATTCGATTTATACGTTTCACCTAAAAAGTTATAAAAATAACTTATATAAGTAATTCCTTATGGATTACTTAATAATTATTTGTCTTTACATCAGTAATTAAATGAACCAATAATGTACATAATACAATTTAAATATTTTCATTTACACCATTATGGAAATATGAGATAGACCAACAATAGTGCTAAGAGTTATAAATTAAATGTATTATATTTTTACGTTTATCATATTAGAATTCATCACACAAATTATTTTGTAAGCCTTATAAGAAATATCAAACAAAATATTTCTCAAATAAAATTTTATTTTTTTATATTCCAGCGAATGAACATTGATGGCATAATCAGCTAAACACTGGCACATTTTCCAGGTCACCGTTTTAAATTCAGGAAATCTTTGAAAAGTTTTCACTTTCGTTTGGACAATTTATATAATTTAGTTTCATCAGTTATTTTCATAGCTCAAAATTAATTACTTTTCAAAGTGTTTTAAAATATTTTATTGTGAGTGGAATATGAATGGTATGAGTTATTTTATTATATAGCTTACATACAGTCTTATATTAACTTATAAATGAAAAAATTTTAGAAAAAAAAGGCAGATAAATATATATATATTCCTAATTATTGAAATATTTTTTTAGCATTAATTGCATTGCATTTCAAAAGCTAATTAGAAATAACTTAAAATTCCGTGACTTAACATTCCTTCGACTTCTCCTCGTCATGAAATTCCTCGACTTTTCCAGGTTTTCCCTGTATTCCAGGAGGATATCAAACCTGATAAGAGGTATCGATAAATGTCTACATCTATTTTTAGGTAAAAGAACGATAGGAGTATAAATGTGATTTTTTTTTTAGGATTGCAATTTGAATTTCCACCAATATAGAAATTAAGCGTAGATATTGTTAAATGGAAGCAATAACACCAATTTTTTTTGTTAAAAATAGCTTATATCATTTTGATTAGAATTTCACTCACTCAAAGAGGGTAAGCCTAATCTACCAACAAAAGTGGCTAGCTTTTTACACCACCCGATTGTAAAATAGTCATTTTTTGTGACTGACAATGCAAAAAATAATATCAGTAGGCCTGTTCATAATCTTTGCCACAAGTCCCCAAAATTAAAGGGCCTAGTATGGCGCCTGATTTTTTTTATCTCATTCTAGTAGGCTACATAAATAATACCTATAGTCAATTTTCTTCAAATTTGTAATTTTTTTTCAACAACTTAACTCATGCTTATTGAACTTTGGTTCAAAAAGCCTATATTTAATAATCAAAATGTGGTTTACTTAAAGCAGCACACACAAAAAGAAGTTTGTGATACATTTTGCATTTTTTTTATATTAGGCCCTATCCCCCATCTAAGTTAGTGTGGTTTAATTTTCTGTGTTACCTTCCCAGTCATTACTGCTTTGATTAAGTCTTAAACAGAGTGTGTTGAACTGACTAATTAAAAACATCTATTATTTAATAGCTCATACATCTTCAAAATATCCTATATTGGCCTTGCTTTAGACGTGATTTATTATTTTGGAAGTGTCATTTAAATTTGAAACTTGTTTTGAGGTTTACTTCATTTACAGTGAAATCTTACGGCCTTACCTTGATTGGTTCCACTATGGCCCTTTTGTATAAGCTGGACCATAGTGGAAACAAGGCAGACTTGCTACCTTTCAGAGTATAAGTCTTCAATAAATGCAGTGATACCTTATAAAACATGTCCATGCTGTATACAAACTTTTATCAAAGCTTTGTCAGTAAATAAACGCCCCTCATTTGGGCTTACCCTAGGCTTGGGCATGCCAAGAGTTGAATAATTATAAAACTATTTGATATTTCAGAAACAAGGATTATGACTATTATTTAAAAGGCCGTCGGCAGTAGCTAAAAGTATATTCCAACGTGTATAGTTATAAGCTTCAATATTTTGTTTTTAAGTAATATAAAATAAGGCTTACTAGGGTCCAGAACGCTCCAAAACTGTTTATTTACAAAGATCTTCTGTTTGGCTGAACCTCCANCTTATAAAACATGTCCATGCTGTATACAAACTTTTATCAAAGCTTTGTCAGTAAATAAACGCCCCTCATTTGGGCTTACCCTAGGCTTGGGCATGCCAAGAGTTGAATAATTATAAAACTATTTGATATTTCAGAAACAAGGATTATGACTATTATTTAAAAGGCCGTCGGCAGTAGCTAAAAGTATATTCCAACGTGTATAGTTATAAGCTTCAATATTTTGTTTTTAAGTAATATAAAATAAGGCTTACTAGGGTCCAGAACGCTCCAAAACTGTTTATTTACAAAGATCTTCTGTTTGGCTGAACCTCCAGAGGCGCCATTCGAAATAACGTCGGAAATGGACTCCACTGCTGACGATATAATTTCCTGATCCATAATTTGTATCAATTTAAACGTACCCAATAATATGTCACTCACACACACACACTTAACACGGATTAAATAAAGACACTCCACTTGTCTAAGCTTTTTAAATAGTAAAATATTAGTCTCACCAGGCACGTACCTACACGAGCATACTATTCTTCACAAGTGTTCGATTATTCAAGTGTTTCATTTATCGACCCAACTCCCGCTACAGTGCTGCCAACGTAAAGCTAATAAAGTAGCTGACAAACATGACAGTTTACGATTTTAAATACTAGTACCTAGTAAAATATAAACGAAATGTTTCAAGATAATATTATAGATAAATTATTTATTGTAAGAATACCAATGTCAAGTTATGTTTAGTAGTTTAATGTATTATTTGCCACATGTTTATATTAAACAAAACACCAAAACACAATTAGTTTCACCTTTTGAACCTATTTGACAGCTTTTGAAAAAGTTACTTGGTCTAATTTCACGTATTCAATGACAGTGGTGAATGACAGTGGTGTCAGCCAGGTCGTAGCCAGCCAATAATTTCGAAGGAAGGAGGGGGAGGGGGGGGGCACATCCCCAATTCCCGGAGGCTTGAAAAAATTATAAATGAAAAACATTCTATAAACTAACCCATGTGTTTTTTTATGGCAACATAACACGAAGGCTAGGAAAAATTCTTACTAGACTAGACTTACAGACCCTTAATTTTTGATTGTTTGAACCACATATATATATATAGTTCATGAAATTTTGAGGGGGGGGGGGGGTTTGAATCCCCAAACCCACCCCCCTGACTTCGGGCTTGGGTGTCAGTATAGGCATCCGTCGGAAAAAATACATTTTATTTCAACTTTTGAGCAATTACGGTTGTGCTAACTTAAAATAGCAATTTAGAAATTCTGCTAGTGTTTTGTGAAGGGAGATTTGCTTTATATTTTAGAAAGGAGTGAATAGCCACACGTGGCGGAATGGTCATTAATGCGGGGCAAATTCGAATTTGCCAGCTCCTACAGTAAAATAAACTTTTTTCCTATAGCGTGTGCTTGTTGTAGCTTGTTATAAAAGGATGGTCCTTTATCGCGTTAAAATTTCTTACATTTTCAATTCGAACAGTTTTAATAATTTTGCGTCTGAGCCAGTTGTAAATAAGAAGTCAAAGCGTACCTGTTTCGAATAAAAGTGTGTTGTTTTAAATGTTTGAATGAGCCATCTACTCTTTCAATTTTTTACATGGTTACAAAAATCTCACGTCTCACTCACCACGTATCAAAATCTAAGGTTAGCTTTAATGTTGGGACCATTTTACCAAGGTTGGCAGTCCCAATCTCTCCTTCGCGGCCTCCCGCCAATCTAAACGAACTGTGTCTCGTTCGATAATTCACTACACAAATACAAGATACCCAACCAAAGAATAACCTCGATCCATTATAATTTAGGTTATTCCACCTCAATATCGCTTTGAGCGCCATCTATTACAACCAGCAATCACTGTATACAAATTAGTTTTAACAAAATTACCGAAAAGTCTTATCCATAAATAAAATCACGTGAACGGCATATGGTCTGAACGTGATAAGCACCTAGTTGCTTTACACAAGCTTTAACATGTTTCATAATGTTATGTTAGAGTTCAGGGCTTCATTAATAATTATTCTACTATAATATAAACAAATAGTGAGCGATAAAAAAAATACAAAGGTAAAGGTAATACTAAAGGTAAAGAAATCAATGCAACCGTGAAAAGAATCTAACCTGAAATGTTGATGAATGTCGACGTCTCATGACCCCTCTAACACTAAAAAGTGGTTTTTGCAATGCCGTCTGTCTGCGGGTCTTTTTAACCCCAAAATAAAGAGTAGTTTAATAAAAATAGAAAAAATTGATTTTCTCAAAATAGGCTCTAACGATTTGGATTAAAATTCGTATCTAGGCGTTGATTAAAATTATAAATAAGCCGGCTGTTTTCATTTTCCCATTAAAATTACTTTAGGGTGCTTTACAGAAGCGGAAATTTCCGCATCTAAGCAGCTATTTGAGATACTAAATAACTTATCATTGCAAATGGTAGTACTATTAAAATAAGAAACTTTTATATGAAATTTATTTTTATAAGACCAACAGTTTCTGAGATAATGGAAAATATATTAATACAATTTTGTGAGCTTAGTTTTATCAAGAGATACTAAAGTCTTAACGCAATAATTCTGTAGTGCCATAGAGTAATTAAATATGTCTCTCAAAAAGTTTGTTTTCCCTTAAAAGTCTTAGGAGAAATGTTTGTACAACAATGATCTATATCCTTCATTTTAAACTCAAGTCATATTTTTTATAATTCTTTAAAAATTAAAATTATAAAATTTAAAACCGGGACTCAAAATATGTTTTACATAAGGATAGTGCAATTTATACTTGGGTTTGCTAGTGTATATTATTTCGTTTCACATATATTACGAGTTTGGAGTAAATATATTCATTTTTAAACAATAGAGCAAGAAAGTCCATTCGGAGTTCCATACCATTCTTTTTTTTGAACTTTAGATAAATCATTATATTATTTACAAAGAATCCTTTCTTTGTGATTCTGATTATTTTAGCTATGTTGGAAAAAAGGAAAATACACAAACAGAATTGGCGGGGTACCTTAATTTGCTCAAAGTTAGTCGCGACTCAAGACTAGAGTTTCCATGAATACAATTAAATAAAAAGCCGGAAAACAATATTGATTATAAAAATGATTTTTTTTAAAGACCAGACATTTAAAATGCAACAAGTTAAATTTGAGGCGTGATCTAATTCTATCTAATTATAAAACCCATATAAAGATGGCGCGCATGCAACTACAGCTACTAGCACCATCTAGCAGGAGAACAGGCCACTATCTAGGTGTTTAAGCACCGGTCACCAAGACTCATCCAAATTAATATTTCTCTTATTATTCGCCGCAGAGAATTTGAGTTACGTTACAAAAGAGTATCTTGTCGTGGATTATTGCCAGTGTAAGCAGAACTGGTTAAACCTGTAACTATGATATATTTAATCACTTTAAGTCTCACATTTGGACCAATCACACATAGTCATGCTCCTCAAAAGAATGTACATACGTTTTATAAACCCAAACGGGCCCCGATATCAAAAAAGGTCGATGACCCCTGGTAAGGTCCATTAAGAGAAGCAGGATCGGATTTCGTCCACAAAATCTTGAATTAAAAACTATTTTGGTTATAAACATTGCAGTCATAATAAAATTTAAAAAAAATAATAATTACTAAACACATATTTAATTATTTCTGAGTAAATAAATATTACTTATTAATTAAGGTGCACCAAACAAATATTTCTGATTTTCAAAATCTCACTAGGTCGCAGAGTATCTTAGTAGCCACATATGGAAAATTGAATTATAAATCTAGTTTAATGTGATGACAATATATCCTTATTTAAACGTTAGCATTGAGGTTTTGACAGCTTATTTAAAAAATAATGATAAATTGAAAAGGATATTCTAATTTTTTACAACCCGGGTCTACCACAGCTTTATATACATCACTTTCAGGGTAAACTAAGTGTACATGCATTTTTTATGTTACGCTTATGATTTTAAGAACTAGGAAGCTTATATTTAGATGAAGTGTACCAGCATTTACATGGAGGGAGAGTGGGAAAACCACTTAAAAACATCCTTAGTACACCCAACCGAGATTCGAACCTCGCTTCCTCATCATTAGCAGTCTACTGAGAGAGTAGTGCGTTATACCACGCGGCCATCAAAGCGGGTCAGCCTACATAATTATTTAAAAAATGATAATTAAACCAAGTTGTGCCCAATCACATTGACACGATACTAACCCGGGCGAGTTTTGTATGTAAGAGAGAGCAAGTAATGAATGAACTTTGAGAGGCGGCTAGAAGGAATGCAGCAGGGAAGGTTCCGGTGGCCGGAGGGGGTAAAGGGAGGGAGTGTACCGGAGGAGGGGGGAAGGGGAGAGCGGCGCACTGCGGCAGATCGAACCCAGGAGTATCAGGGATAGGTCTGGCAACTTGTGGGTAGAGCTTTCTTTCTCTGAATCGCTAGCTAAGTCCATTTGGAGCCCACAAAAATATGATTTTATGATCAGACGTATTAAAAAAAAACACTTATATAGTGTTTACTCTGAGGGGCATAAGTTATGGTAGAAGAAACGTTGAAAATATCAATATAATTTTTTAACGTCAGTATTCATGTATATTACTACGCTAATGTGATAGGTTGAAGAAGGTTAAATTTCGAGTAAATTTATTCGCCTTTGCGGGAAGGCAGAGTGGCGGAAAAACAATTTAGGGAAATCATCCTGAATAGACCAAGGGGTGAGTGACTCCCATCATCGGCAGACCAGACTAAATGTCCCAGTTATGGCATTATTTATTGTGCTGATGTTTAGATAGTATAGTTTATGTACAGAGTATGGATCGCAAAATATGGAGAATATAAAACCGTTTGTTCCAGTTGTACCGTCCATTTCTCATAGGAATAATTTAAAAAAAACCTTTTTTAAGCCAAATTGATAATATTTTACTATTTTATAAATTATATTATACAGGTATCGATAATATCTATCCAAAGGTGAGAACTCACTTGACAAGACATGCGTGTACGTGAAAGTAGATATAGTAACTATCAGATCCCTGCTTTGAAAAACGGACTGTCGTTCACAAACTAATATGTCCGTTAATTAAGGGGGTGACCTGGTGGTAAGGTGTTGGACTTCTGTGTTAGGGCTCTGGGTTTCAATCCTCGGTGCCGACACAGATTTATCTGATTACCTAACCCTTCCTTCACCTCTGACAAGACATCTTGTGAATGTGTGGAATACCAGGCCTCCATTATGGTTCGGATTCCACGTTAAACTGTAGGTCCTCCATTTCATTCTCACAATCACCCTACCATTACACATTAGCGTAAGTGCGTATAACTCGAACGGGTAGTAAGACGTGGTGCTAATAATAATAAATAAATAATTAAGGGCATCTCTGAGGTCCACAAGAGTCTTGCTATCTTGCTGGGGAGTGTTGCTATGAAGATCTAAGGGCCAGTTTCATATGCAAAAGTGGCCCATTCTATTCGAGTTTAGGTGGGAGTCGTCATGTATTTAGCGTAGAGCCGCACTTTAGGCGTACTAAGTCTGACCATGAAACTGGCCCTAAGGATGTAACATATTGGTGCATGCCGTATTATACCACTTTCTAGCTTGTGGTATTGTGTAATTGACAAACATGTCAGATTAGGCCGTTATGTAGCCATCACAATACTTTTAATGTACAGTTCTTGTGACGAGCTTCAAATATATCCGTTTCAAATCAACAGGATATTGTATGCCACAGAAAGTTAGCCCAATATACCCCAGCCATACACGATAATTGGTGAAAACAATCAAATTATGATAGCAACTGTCAAAATAACCATAGAAAACAAGACTTTCATTCACACAATAATTATGTTCATCCATGTTTTGATAAGTGTTTCGGTTAACAATAAATCATTTTCAGAAAATAGTGTGGCGTGTAAGACAAGAAAAAGTAGTTTCAAAACTATAAATACATCCAGCCATTAATCTATTTTCAAAATAAAGATATTTCATTTTACCTTTGCTTGAAAGACAGCTAAATAGGCTGAAGAAATATGTTTTTTCGTATAGGCCTATATCACGAATCTAACAGGGACTTTTACATTTTAGACAAGAGGAAAAAAAAGTTATATTTTTAAAATGTTCTTATTTATGTTATTTGTAATACATTGATAATATCAATTAAAAGTGACAGCTGCATATCACTTGCCATATGAATAGTAAAAATTGTTTTAGTAAATTTTATTATCGTAACAAAAATATAATTCCTTTCTAAACAAACCTGTATCTATGCTCCAGTTTAAGTTTATAGACAAATATAGTTTTTTATGTTGCAGTGATTATCGTGCCATGGCTCTATAGATCAATGGTTCTCAACTGGTGTACTCTTAAATTTTCAATGTTATATAAGTGTTGATAAAAAAATAAATCAACAGTTTCATTCAGTAATATTTAAAAAAAAAAGATACGCTGTTCTAAAGTTTAAAGGTATTTATTTTGCAGAGAGATTAATAGCTTATAATCAAAAGATTGCGATTAATGGGAAACTTTAGTTGTCATTTCTTACAGAGAAGTTTAATCTGTCGTCAAATATACTGCAGTGTCCCGCGGCGGAGAATTAGGTAGATTTGTAGTGCGGTCGCAGCCATACGTCATCCGCATTTCTTTCTTAATACAGTAGCCCCGTGGCTTCTTTGGTGCTGACTGACAGCTCACAGCTGACGGCTTTGAAAAGTTACCAGACCAAATTATGTATCCCTACGCCGAACCATATGATTTACAAAAACATGTGTTTAGCAGCTGTCACTTCTGACATTCAAAATGTAGGTATATACCTAAATGTTGACTGTCAGAAGTCAGCTGTGAGCTGTCAGTCAGCACCAAAGAAGCATTGGGGCTAGTGTATATACCTAAATGTTGACTGTCAGATTACAGCTGTGAGCTGTCAGTCAGCACCAAAGAAGCATTGGGGCTACTGTAGTACTGATTAAAATGTGTGCCGACCTGATAAAATCAAACGCTTTCCCGACAAAAGTTATAGTTATGGAACGAAATGTTTCCGAGTGTTAAATAAGCGAGCACACACACACACACACACACACACACACACAAAACTACTTTTAATCTTCGAACATTTGAAGCTACTTCAGGAAGAAAATTAATCTCTACTTTCCTAGTTCCGATTAATCGTTCAACCGTTGGACTGCGAGTGCGTAATACACCTTCTGCCGCCGCGGCGTGTACCCAAAAAACAAAACAGCGTGTCAGGAAAATTTTAGGCTTGTTAAGTGAACTTAAAAAGTTTGCGGAATACTAAAAGGGCAAACACACACACACACTTCCTGTTCTACTGAGATAAGTCTCCAGTAGTGTATGTATCACCAACATACATCTTCAGTGTGTCATAGATCGTGAACATATGCACAGAAGAACCTAAAGCTTTCACACACTCGCCAAAAGTGTAAATCAGAATGGCTTTCTGGTGCCGCAGCAATTCACACGCTAGACAAAATATATTTCAACCCATAATACTTTGAAACACAAACTTAAAATAGCCGATTATAAATATATTAAATTTTACAGCACATTAACGAATCCTTTAGCTTATAATCATGAATGAGGTTCTCTAATTATTACGTTGTGAAGTAAAACAAATCACAAAACGAGAAAGACACACGCTTTACCAGATTTATTTCAAATCATTTAACAACAGTAGACGCAGACGTCTGCTTGCATCTCGATCAGTAGGCGCATGCGCGTATAGAGATGGTTGTTTGAGAACATTTGATTGGTTCTTCGACGCAGATTTCTATGGAGAAATGCGTACAAAGCACATTGATCGTTTTTATACTAGTGCAGAGGGATTAGTGCAGTTCGTGATTGGTTTAGAGCGCGTCGCATGCATAGATTTAAGCTCTTCTCTTGTTCTTTTGTTTTTCGGAAAACGTGTATATCCAAGTGTTTTGTTTTCCTTTGTTTTTGTTTTTATCGCCACGTCTTACTATCTGTTCAGATTATACACATATATAAAATTACTCTAATGGGGTAAGCATGAGGAAGTAAGCATTTTAGAGGTAATCTGTCCGCTTTCGCGTGGAAGAAGCGGAAAAAACCTTCAGAAGACTCAACCGGTATTCGAACCTTGATCTCACAGTCACGAGAATGAGGCCTTTTAGACCGTTTGGCCAGTGAAATGGGTCACAGTATTTGTTGAATGAGTAGCAGTCTATATTACCTTCGTACCTTGAATGGACATGAGAGAGAGAGAGAATATTTATTGAGTGAGGAGTAGCAGTCTATATTACATCCGTACCTTGAATGGACATGAGAAAGAGAGAGAGAGAGAGAGAGTATTTGTGCATGTAGGGGGATTTGGGGACAAGGGCAGATCAATACCAGACACAGGCAAGCCAGGGAAACGAGAGTTACCCCCTTCTCTCCCCATCTGACGCAATACCCTTGGGATGAAACGAACATCGTCTAGTTTGGAACCATGATCAATATCCACAACTGCAAAACCCTTGCTTTCTAGCAATTTTTCTACCAATGGACATTTGGGGTACTTCTTAGAAAATAAACAAACATATAGGCCTATATAACACCGCGACTTCTAGGTTAGATTTTTATTTATTTAGCACTCTTACTACCGATTAGGGTTATACGCTTAAATACTAATTACGCTAATGGGTTAGGAATTGGGGAGGTTGAATATAGAGGAAGTGAACCCAAATTTGCGTGGAAGCAGAGTGGGAAATCGTTTAGGAAAAACCACCCCCAATTCACCCGACTGAGATTAGAACCTCAATCTCCCCGTTCTCGGCAGTCCAGCTCAACACAAAACTAACGCGTTAGTTAACTACGCCACCGAGGCGGGTAATTAGGATATAAGATTGTTCGTCAAGATCCTGGAAGGATCTATTCCACTATTTGAACAGTATGGTCACAAGCAACTTGAATAAGATAGATTAGACACCACTCCTACTCTGGTTGTAGATTAGACACCACTCCTACTCTGGTGGTAGATTAGACACCACTCCTACTCTGGTGGTAGATTAGACACCACTCCTACTCTGGTGGTAGATTAGACACCACTCCTACTCTGGTGGTAGATTAGACACCACTCCTACTCTGGTGGTAGATTAGACACCACTCCTACTCTGGTGGTAGATTAGACACCACTCCTACTCTGGTGGTAGATTAGACACCACTCCTACTCTGGTGGTAGATTAGACACCACTCCTACTCTGGTGGTAGATTAGACACCACTCCTACTCTGGTGGTAGATTAGACACCACTCCTACTCTGGTGGTAGATTAGACACCACTCCTACTCTGGTGGTAGATTAGACACCACTCCTACTCTGGTGGTAGATTAGACACCACTCCTACTCTGGTGGTAGATTAGACACCACTCCTACTCTGGTGGTAGATTAGACACCACTCCTACTCTGGTGGTAGATTAGACACCACTCCTACTCTGGTGGTAGATTAGACACCACTCCTACTCTGGTGGTAGATTAGACACCACTCCTACTCTGGTGGTAGATTAGACACCACTCCTACTCTGGTGGTAGATTAGACACCACTCCTACTCTGGTGGTAGATTAGACACCACTCCTACTCTGGTGGTAGATTAGACACCACTCCTACTCTGGTGGTAGATTAGACACCACTCCTACTCTGGTGGTAGATTAGACACCACTCCTACTCTGGTGGTAGATTAGACACCACTCCTACTCTGGTGGTAGATTAGACACCACTCCTACTCTGGTGGTAGATTAGACACCACTCCTACTCTGGTGGTAGATTAGACACCACTCCTACTCTGGTGGTAGATTAGACACCACTCCTACTCTGGTGGTAGATTAGACACCACTCCTACTCTGGTGGTAGATTAGACACCACTCCTACTCTGGTGGTAGATTAGACACCACTCCTACTCTGGTGGTAGATTAGACACCACTCCTACTCTGGTGGTAGATTAGACACCACTCCTACTCTGGTGGTAGATTAGACACCACTCCTACTCTGGTGGTAGATTAGACACCACTCCTACTCTGGTGGTAGATTAGACACCACTCCTACTCTGGTGGTAGATTAGACACCACTCCTACTCTGGTGGTAGATTAGACACCACTCCTACTCTGGTCGTAGATTAGACACCACTCCTACTCTGGTGGTAGATTATACACCACTCCTACTCTGGTCGTAGATTAGACACCACTCTACAGGTTGTATTATAAAGCCCAATTTGCAGACTGTAAATTAGAGACCAGTTAGTTTACAAAGGAGGAATTTTTTTTGGTGGGTGAGGGGGCAGTTGCCCCCAATATTTCTAAAAAAAAACTAAACTTGTTAACAACTATTATTCACTTTTGATACTAAGAGATTTCTCAGGGAACACTCCAGATCATCTATTAGAAATTACGCGAAATAATGTTATTTCAATAAAATACAAGTGCAAGTTCAGGAAGACATTGAACAAAATAGATTGTATCTGCATGCGGTGTGCGAATTGTTAATATTTTGCGGGAGGTAGTCTATCCATATAAGTCAAGATAAGACTGAAGATTCAAAAAATAAAGGGATTTTTTTTAGTTGATGAAGCTTCGCTCCAAAGATAATGCGTTAGTAAAACACTTTATCACTCACCGAGAGAAAAAAAAAATTAAGAATGAGCTACTATCCATTATTGGAGAGCAATTAAAAACCCAAATCACTGATAAAATTAAAGAGATGGGAAATATCTTTGCCTTGATTGCCGAGTGATGATACACAGGATAATATCCAGACAAGAGTAAGTAGCTGTAGAGATTAGATACGTGAACTAGAAGTTCATGAATAATTCGTAGGATTTTACCGTGCAGAAAAAACCGGTGGTGAAACATTGACAATTTTGTTGTTTGAAGACTGTCTTAATTTAATCAGACCTAGACGTGGTGGTGGTGTCACACCATAGTTCAGAATATTTAGATTTGCGCACAACCTTTTTTTTTTGTCACAAGCCGCCACTGCTATAGAGAATCGGGACAGTAAAACTCTACCTTATCGATCCATACCTTAGTCACCTCCCCTCGTGAGTCAGTATGATCATCATCCCTTCAGCATGAGACTGGGATTATTACGGCACCATGCTGGTTATTCCCATGAATCACAGAATGTATGGATGGAATCCAGACAGTAGATTACTTCATGATGTATTGAAACAATATAGTTCGTTATCAAGGGCCGTGCAGGGGAGGGTTGTTTGAAGGGTTCAAACCACTCCTCCCAACCTCCTCTGCCCCACCAACTAAAGGTTTTATTAGTACCTGTTCAGGTTGTAATCGTATGTACTAGTCACACTAATGTGTTGGGAATTTAGGTTGAATTTAGATTAAGTGTACCCGCACATGCGTAAAGTGTGAAAAACCATTTGGTAAAACCATCCTCAGTACATCCGACAGGGATTCGAACTCCGATATCCACGTAATCGATAGTCTAGTCTATTGCGAGAGTAACACCTTAGACCATGCAATCACCGAAGCGGGTCCGAAAGAATGATTTAAGCCTTACGTGTTCGTAAATCGACTCCAAAGTAAGGGATTGCCCTGCCCACAGAGACTCCCGTACGTACAAATACATATTTATGAGCGATATGTTATTTATTGAGAGAGAGCAAAAATTTAAAAATATTCTACTAGGTCTCTTTATGCATGACATCTATGGGTTTTTTTATTTCTTATTGTCGAATAAAGAGAGGCAATGCACCCTTTCCCCCCTTTGTTCGTCCTCAATATCTGCAATTTATATCTAAAATGTATTAACAAGTAGGTGACCTGGCGGTCTAGGGGTAAGGTGTCAGACTTCTATGCTGGCGGCCGGGGTTCAATCCTCGGTCCCGGCAAAGATTTATCTGATAACCAAACCCTTCCTTCACCTCTGACAAGACATCTTGTGAATGTGGGGAATGCCAGGCCTCCACCGTGGTTCGGATTCCAGGTTAAACTGTAGGTACTCCATTTCATCTCACAATCACCCTAACATTACACATTAGCGTAAGTGCGTATAATACGAACGGGTAGTAAGACGCAGTGATAATAATAATAATATCAACAAGTAAAACACATTCAGATTAAGTGTATTTTGAATAAAATTATGTGGCGTTTACAAAAACTATCTACATAGACGTTTGGCTAGTAGTGAAGTATATATTAGTGCAGAGAGAAATGGTTTTTATTTCCGGGATATTTTGTGTCCCGAGTGGGGCTCACCCGAAAAACGGGACAGTGCGTTAAATTCCGGGGCGGTTGGCAGCCTTCAAATGACTGTCGTTACGGACGACTACGGATAACCAATGACCAGGTGGGTAAATAAATAGGCATCAATGTCCGAATCTATATAAAGGCATCAATGATAGTAAAGGAAACGTTCGCCATTTTCCAAACCTATCGTGCTTTCATGTCGGCCTATACAAACATAATAGTATTAGTTAAATTGTATTAAAATTTTTTGTTATTATTATTATTATTATTAGCACCGCGTCTTACTACCCGTTCGGGTTATACGCACTTACGCTAATGTGTAATGTTAGGGTGATTGTGAGATTAAATGGAGGACCTACAGTTTAACGTGGGATCCAAACCACGGGGGAGGCCTGGCATTCCCCACATTCACAAGATGTATTGTCAGAGGTGAAGGAGGGGTTTGGTAATCAGATAAATCTTTGCCGCGACCGAGGATTGAACCCTGGACGCCAGCCCAGAAGTCTGACACCTTACCCCTAGACCGCCAGGTCACCAAAATTTGTTGTTAATTTATCAAACTTAAGATGGGCATTTAGAATATGATTGGTTATTTATTTTTAAATAAAATAAGTGGATCAATGTTATGGGAGAAAGTGACATCTCAACAGTGAGGAGTATCCAAGTTAAACCCCGAATACATTGGTTTCCCCCAAAATAACATTTCTTGATGCGCCGCTGATGAATCACTAAGAGGATCGATAACTGCTCCCCTC
>CABFOV010004915.1:0-12285 GCA_902141375.1 Timema poppense | reverse complement strand
GGGGGGGGGGGGAGGTTAAGGACGACCTTGTTTTGAGTTGATTTGTTTCACTACACAATGTAACTATTTGACAACCTACATCAGGCAAATCTAAAATATCTTCTTATCCATTATAACATTAAAAAAAAATTGATAGATCCGTTGAAATTTACGTTATAAAAGCAATATGGGTCAACACACATTTCTGCTAGTATGTGAATTGCTGATCTACTTAAGCAGATTATACTCTAAATTTTATGCGAACGTGTGAATCAAGATTCATTCCGCCAGTGTTTTAACGCCGTCACATAGAACTAATTAGGTTACTCCATGAAGTTAAACTGTCTAATTCAGGAGATAACCTAAGAATGACTCGACGGAATGACCTCGAATAGGCGGGTGACGCAGAAGATTTTCCAAGAATCGGAGTAGACAAGTTTTAAAATGAGTTTGTTGATTGACGATCACAATCTTTTTATCAGGTGACATTATTATCAGGTGTTATGTCTTACGACAGGTCCATTCCTTTTGTCAGTGAACTTAGACCGCCAATGCGCCCTGTCCCCCTATGCCTCCTCCTTCACCCCCCAGAATTTTCTTTTTCCTTCAAGTCATCCAAAATGTATGGATTTTTTTTTTGCCTGTGGTGGGAATCGAGTTCGGGAATCTTACCTTAGTAGGAAGACTTGCTATCGCTATAGAGACAAATAAGTTAGGGTTTTAGAGGAAATGTGGCCGCCTTGGTGTGGAGGGAGATTATAAAACCATTTTTGGGAAATAAATTCTAACCCCGCCATTGCCACGACAGTAAAAAAAAGTTGCACGTTAGACTGTACAATCACCGAGGCGGAAAGCATACAATGGAGTTCTAATTATTTTTTTTAGTGCTGCATATTACTACCCGTGCGGGTTATACGCATACGAACTAATCACACTAATGTGTTAGGGATCGGGAAGGCTGGATTAAGAGGAAGTGTACCCGCAATGCGTGGAGGGACAGCGGAAAATCAACCGGGAAAAAAACCAATACACCTAATCGGGATTCGAACCCCGAACTCTGCGTCATTGGGAGTTTAGTCTAATGTGAGAGTGACGCCTTAGACCACCTGGAGCACGACACTCCCAATTAAATAATACTTGTTACGCCTAATCTGGTTATTTATAAATTGTTAGTTTCAGCCAATTAGTTGAGTGATAACTTGTTCCGATTAGCCAATAAACAGTATCTCGGAAAGATAAAGTGTTGCCTTGAGCTTGTATGCCTCTCTAACCTCGAGTATTTATAAAAGAACCGTCATGAACTCGTTCAAATAGACAATGACGTCATCCAACTTCACATAACTGGGATTTTACATGAATAAGAGCCGGAACGCTGCGCTGCAAAACTGTATGAGCAGCAAAGCCGAGAAAAAGAATCAAAGAGTTCACAGTTCGACTCTCCTAACAGTCACCACCCCAGTTAGAAATAACTTCCGATTCAATATAAACATAGTTTTTATTTTTTTTATATCAAAAAGAGGGATCTAAAAATATGCCAAAAATTTGCATCCTCGAGAGTTCAATGTTTTTCCCGAAATGTTGAGCATGTAGGGTAATAGGGGGGAGGGAGGGTAGAGGAAAGTATATATTTTAATGAAGCTATTATACTGATACGTCCTTTAAATTTAGAAATTTAAGGTCACTTATGATTGAGTAATAGTGGAATGAATGTCTTTAGTATTAGGTCATACAACTGTCATTAAAATTTAGCCTAATGCAATCACACACATATTTTGTTTTATTTAAATTGTCCATGCTATTTGCAAAATCGCATAAAATGGAGTAAAAACTATAAGTTTACATATTTCAAAAATTATTATAAAAATATCAAAAAATTCCAGCGATTAAATAAAAAATCTCTATCACATAGAATTCGTGACTTTCCCTGTTTTACTGTTATCTTAGTACCTTTCCGAAACATCCGCAGAATTACATTGATGTTTGAGGACGGTTGAATTAGAAGAAATGTACCAGCAACTACGTGGAACTGAACCCAGACAGAGCGCCACTTGGGTCAAGGAGAAACCCTCCCGCCGCTTACTCCACTTTCCTCGAGCGCGACTGTACAAGTGTAAACGAGACTGGAAATAACAGTCAGCAAACGAGAAAGATCGTCCACGGCGAGTAGATTATAATTAGACAGACACGGTTGAGAACGAAAGCCAAATACGGCGGCGTTCACACTCCGCCTAGCTGCACAGACAAAGCCCTCTCCGGGAGAGTCTCACGATATATTATTATTATTATCATCACCACATCTTACTACCCGTTCGGGTTATACGCACTTACGCTAATGTGTGATGGTAGGGTGATTGTGAGATGAAATTGAGGATCTACAGTTTAACATGGAATCCGATACCACGGTGGAGGCCTGGCATTCCCCACATTCACAAGATGTCTTGTCAGAGGTGAAGGAAGGATTTGGTGATCAGATAAATCCGTGCCGGGACCGAGGACTCACGATATAATGTACCTTGGTTCGGACCCCGACAGCAATGGCGTGGACAATAATATTTGTTTAAGATTGAAGTTCAATTAAATTAGCCAACGACCCAAGAGAAAAAATGTTCAAGCCAACGTTTTAGCTTGTGCAAATCACGGGGTTGGAGAAAAACTCTTGAGTAAACACCGACGCTTAAAGATTTTTGTACAAATCAACCGCTCAAGATTTTTTATTTTTTAAAGTTTCAATCCCATTAAATAGCATTGGGAGCCCTGTCATAATAACGTTCATACATTCACCTGCAAGAATAAACTTTATGATTAAAAGAAGTAAAAATGTCCCTGGATTCCATAATTAAATATCTTCATAAATATTTGACTGGGTTAAAAGTGATTTTTTTTTCTGTAAACGGCGTTGGAACAAACACTTAAAAGTTTTCTTTGGTATAGCAACAACAGACTTGGTCCAAATTTTTCAATTAAATTATTCCTGTAGATGTTATATTATGAAACCGCGTATATATTTTTGATTTTCCTAAAATATGGATTGCGGTTTTAATTGGCCTAATGAAAATTTGTTAACTTTGATCAATAATCTTTGAAGTCTGGAGAAGTTGATTTTTTTAGAGATGGATTGAGTCCTATTTCCCAAATGCTAATCTTATATTTTCTTTCGAATCTTGAAAATGTATTATTTTAGTATAGTAAAAATATTTAAAATTGAATTTTTAAAGAGACAGCCTGATCCCAGTTACAAGCTTAACATGTTTTTGAGTATACATTAATAATCTTAATACAAATTTGTTCTTTCATGTTTTTTTATTATTTTCTCATACAAATATTAATATAGTACAATTACTATCATCAATTGATTAAAATTGTGATTTCAAATCAAGGCCTGGGATATTGTTTTGATATTTTTAATAATCTCGAATACAATAGGATTCAAGTGTTCCATCTCCAGAATTTATTTAAAATAATTAAGATTGGTTTGAAAGAACATGAGAAATGGCTGTCAAAGAAATTGTCGCTATCTGCGGTTTCTTTTGGATATTTTTGAAACTTGAAATTTTAAGATTATAAAAAAGAAAAAAATGGCTGTCAAACTGAATAATTTCATGTTTTAAATCTATTGGCCTACTTATAGGTCTAATAGGTGTTTTTTTGCACTACGTCTTACTACCCATCCGCATCCATCTCTATCCAACTACACTAACAAAGTTGGAGATGAGGAAATTGAAACAAATGGAATGTAACCACATATGAATGGAGGGAGAGTGGGAAACCATTTGATAAAATCCACCATCGTTTCATCCAGCAAAGGGGAGGTCAAGGTTCATATCCAGGTCAGGTTTTTCCTAAATTATTTTGCATTATCTCCAAGTCAATATGGGGTACATTTCTTTCACAGTGTACATTTCCATCCCTTACCCAATTAATTTATACATGCGGATAGCCAGGTTGAGTAGTAAGATAAGGTAAACACAAAAATTAATCAAACAAAATAACTACTTAAGAAAAGTCAGATGATAGTTGAGCAGATCATGGTTTAAAAGTATGTTAAAATTACTCTTTATTTATATGAGAATTAAATTGCTCTGTTCTTAACAAAACAAAGAATGGGAGCTGTCACCTAGTCTAAGTGACTTGTTTGCAAGGCCATTGCCCCAGAGCCTAGATGAAGAGGGTGCAATGCCCCACACAGGCACAGACAAGGAGACTGACTGCAGGTGACTTACAAGTACAGTACCAGTCAAATATACTAGAACAAGGGTGAAAATATTACTAAACCCCGCCATGAGATAGTAAGGGGGCTTTGAGGGTACACAAAGATTATTATTAATTTGACCCTAATTAATCACCAGTTATGTAACAAATGGGGCCTAATCTAATGTTAATTATACCAATTAGATTTTTGGATTCATATTAAAAATTACCCGTTACATTTTAACATTATTTATTAAGTCGGGATTTTCATACCAGCCCAGATATAAATAGGTCCAACACTTTTCAAATTAAGCTGTTCAAGATTTAAAAAATTATCAGAGTATTAATAAAATAAAAGACAATTGTTACAGAAACGCATGAATAAATGAGCATGATGATTTCTCAAAGAGAACCATGGTTCACTGAGCTATATCCCCATAGGTTGTTGACTTTAATAGTTATGTCGCTCTCAGAGAGTTTATAGTTTAATAGGCCACTTCAATTTTTTGCTAACGCCCTTTGAGATTGTCTGTTCGTTTATTTTTAAGTTTTAAGTCCATCTATATGAAATTAATTATTTTGTACCATATTAAGATTTTTTTTTTTATTAGTTTGTGAGATTCGAGTCACCTCCAACCCCAATTTCTCTGACCCCTATTTTGAAAATTCTAACTTTCCATCTTTTATGGGATTATGTAGTGGCTCCTCAAAATTTTCACTTTTTACATCCATTATCGTTTCCAACCTGTGGCCTGGCTCAGTTTTTAATTCAAACCATATATTTTCCACTACCGGCTTGCTAGGCCTGTCGTAGCTTTATATGCCTTATAATCTAACTTAAGACTAGGGCAGGCTCAACATCCAGTCTGCGGCCATTAAATCATCACTAAAAGGATAAACCCACATTTCACAAATGCTACATTTTTCGGCCATGTCGGGAATCAAACCTGGGACCCTTAGCTCAGTAGGCAGACACACAATCGACTGAGCTAAAGAGTCTCAACCTTTTCACTAAATTTCAATTTGTTGCCACAACGATAACTAGTTGGTAATTTATTAGTTTTGGAAATGTCTAGCCCAAGCAATATCCCGAGCTCCCATTTTAAATAGGTCTACATACGTAATAGGGCTATTCTGGTTATTTTGGATAGGGTTACTTTAAAAATTTCAGTTTTTCACCACAATGAGAAGCTAGTCAAAATAGTTGTGGACATTGTCAGTCAGGGAGAATTCGGCTCGATAATAAATGAAAATGAGCTAACTTTCAAGTTAAGCCTACCGGTTTCAATGTTTAAAAAATAAATCTGGATGATAACCATCTTCACACTCATATATTTTAATTTTTTTCCAAAACAAATATTCCTATTTTATAATATATTTTACTTAGTGAAAAAAAGTGGATCAATTAAGAAAGAAAAAGTGGATCAGTTAAGAAAGAAAAGAAGGGGAAGGGGGTTGTAGGGGAAGTAAATTACTTAGATCACAGAATAGGCCTACCTGTATGTAGGCCATATGTTTCACACATACACATAATGCCTCTCAAAGTATATTTGTTTAAATGGAAACACAAAATATCTGTCTATAATGACCACAAACTTTTTTTTTTGTACAGTAATCAACCCAACCCTTGAAAATAAGACAATTAGCCAACTTTTTATTTTGTTTGAAAGATCATGAAACTCTACATATTATATAAGCGCCCCACAAGACCAGAAAAAAATTGAAATGTAAATATGAACAGCCACGCCCACAAGTTATACGACATACCAGTAATCACTATTGCACCTTAATTATTATTTAAAATATGGCCTAACTAGTGGGATACAAACCTAGATTTCAAACCTTCGATTATTTATATAGGTCTAACTACTACATGGTATATTATTATGGATCTCTTACCCAACCTAGTTAAACTTTTATACATTAATAAATTAAAAAGTTTAAAAATCATTGATCAAATAGGCCCTAAACAGTTTAATTTCAAAAGGAAATGGTCGTTGATCAACATTAGTCAACATAAAAGACAATCGATAGGCTTATCTATTTATATGTTTAAGTTTCTCTTGTTATTTTAGTTTTAATTTTATGACCATTAAAATTATCAAACTTTAAGAAAACTGCTATTGCTCTATTTGAAGTATTCTTACCTCTAATAGTTAGTTAATAAACAAACCTATAGAGCCTAAAGTAACAAAACAAAGAAAATAATTACTATAAAAGTGTGGGAGCTACCTATCGTGTATTATACCCAAATAAATTGATAGCTAGTTTGAAATGATACAAAATTAAAACTACTAAATTGGCAAGGACTTTTATGCTGTAGAACAAGTCAATGAGAATGTGTGTTGACCTTTGACTTTTCAAAGATTGGCATACCCCTATTAACCATCATAACATAACCTAAGTTAACCTAATAATATGAAATTGAACCCATTAAGCCCTTCAATGTGATACAATATTTATAACAAGACTTAGGGCCAGTTTCATAGTCAAATTTAGTACGCCTCAAGTGCGGCGCTACACTAAGTACATGACGTCACCTACCTTAACCAGAATGTTATTATTATTATTAGCACCGCGTCTTACTACCCGTTCGGGTTATTACGCACTTACGCTAATGTGCAGTGGTAGGGTGATTGTGAGATGAAATGAAGGACCTACAGTTTAACGTGGAATCCGAACCACAGTAGAGACCTGGCATCTTAACCAGAATGGAATGGGCCAGTTTCCTATTTGAGAACGGCCCATTCCATTCGAGTTTAGGTAGGTGTCGTCATGAACTTAGTGTAGCGCCGCACTTGAGGCGTACTAAATTTGACTATGAAACTGGCCCTAAGAAAATGAATTAGGCCTAGGCCTAGCGTTTGTCTGGAGTGAGGATGTGAAAATAACTAAGTAGAAAACCATATCTGAACTTTTTATCGGAATTAAAATCCACACAACCAAAATGTAAGTTACACAAAACCACCTAGTTCATGCATCATTCATCGCCAAGCCATGCATTATTTGTCTCTATACAAACAATGTGAGGAAGATTTATCACTTACCCAGATCTAGTGGTTCACCAATCAATTCTACATCCAATTTTGTTTTCTTTGAAATCTGTTCGATCTTTGTGTCGGGTTCGTTCTTGGAGACAGTCTTTGGTTTTGCTTGGGGTGCAGCCGGTAAAGGTGTAACTGTAGGTAAAGGGGCAGGTAGGCTGGATTTGAATCCCAAATCCAGCTCTGGAGCTGACGGAACAGGTTTTGTGTTTGGCCCGGGTGAGATTTTTGACGGAAGTTCAACTGGAGGTTTCACAATTTCCTTATCGCCATATTTTATTGGGTCTACTTTTAAATCCTCGTCCTGTAACTCGAGTGAGTCTAGATCCTTATCCTCATCATGGAAGTCATGGAAGATTGTCTCGGACTTTTCAGAGATTTTTTCCTTGGAAGCCTGAGGTAGTTTGTCTGATGATGGGAAGTCCTCATCAATGTCATATTGATCTTTAATGGATGAAGTGTACAGATCTGGTTTGGGTGCTGGACTCGGATCCTTTTCCTTAATAATTTCAGTCCCTATGTGTTTTTCTGGAAATGCATCTTTTGCAGGTTCAGACTCAAATTTTAGGAATTCTAAATCATCAGAAACTGTATCAGCCTTATTCTCTTTTGGAGGTAGGCCTATGGGTTTGTCAAACAACCCCCCCCTCTCTGCCTCCATAAAAGCCAAAGAAGAGTTTTGACCCCCTGAGTGAGAATCCAAGGGAGAGTCAAACTTTGAGAAAGGACTTAATTCCTTAACCTCTCCCAGAAATTCTGTCCCAGACTTCTCAAACTGAGCTAGAAAGTCTTTACTTGAATTTACAATTGGATCCACATCAGATTTTGAGAGCGAGGCTGTATCAATGGGTCTGGCAGTATCGGCAAAATCTAAAAATTGAGATGAAGTATCAACCCGATTTTCTGGCAGTTTATTCTTGAAGTCTCCTTTGAGATCAAATGGGTCAGTTTTGGGATGACTTGACAATGAACATTCCAGATCATCTTTCTTTTCTGTAAGCTTAGAAAGAACCGGGCCTGAATCTAAATCAACAAGTTTACTGTCCAAAATATCGTGAGATCCTATGGTTTCCTTGGCAGGAGAAGATTCAGGTTCTAAGTGTTCAAAATCGTCGATGGAATCGTTGTCCCTTTGCATTCCAGTTGGTGCACCGGGCTGGAAAGGATTCACGTTGGTCAGCTGCTCCTTCACTTCACTTAAAACGTTTTTCGATTCCATTTTGAAGTTGTTGCAAAAAAAACACTACCACTGATTAATATGTGCCTAAATATAAACGCAAACTACAATTTTACAGCTATATTGTAATAACTAGTGTGTTAATCGTCTTCTTCACAGTTGCTGTCAAATGTCACAAGCGGTAATTCTCCACTCTCCCTCTAGTAGCGGGATGAGTCATTCATGAAACAAATGAGGTTGTCCTATTAAAAGACAAATGCCAAAGCAATGAAATAAATATGTTTTAAGCAATCTAAATTAATTTTTTTTATAATATTTAATTTTTAAAATTTACTAAGCTTTTTTTTTTGACAGATAATCTCCTTCATAATTAAATAATTTTTCAGATTTTGGATATGTCGTTTTTTTGAGCTGCGCGAAACGTCATCCAGTGAGTATTCACCCAACTTCCGACAGAGGCGCTCTGGTCTACTTCTTAAGGCGTTTCAAACATGGCTGAAAATGGTGTGATAAAAAGCAGACTTCTAAATGGAAAATATGTTTTGAATGAAGTGAACGGTAAAGATAGCGACTTTTCAAACCATGTAAAAAATGGAAATTTTCGGGTAAGTACTTTTTAGTTAATTGTTTTTCTTTTGATTTACTCTGACATGTGTCAGATTTCAACTATCATACATAGTTAAGCGCCCTGATTTCTATACCGGTCCTTGGATTAAAATGTTTATCAAGGTTTTCTACCAGCCATATACAAGAGATAAATATTATGATATTTTTTAATATAAGTTCAATACATACTAAAAAATAGTTAGGCTATGGCTGCGCAGATACGCTATTCAACACTGCAGTGGTTTTTAATCACCGCATACCTGCATTGCATTGAAGCGGGAAAATAGAAATATGGGAAGAACCATGCGTCAATTTTTTTTTTAATAAACATGGAATTGTGACAAAATCATTAAAGGTATCTTATGTCTTACAGATATCACAATATTATTGAATATAAAAATTTTTTAAATCAAAAGCTTGGTTAGATTTAACCATTTTATCAGACCACTATTTAACCCCTGACCTCATGATTAAAGACTTAGCCTCGTTATCACCCTAAACTAGTGGTTCTCAAACTTTTATTGCTCACTGCAAACTAGTCTTTGTAGTGTCCTCACGACACACAGAATTTAGTGTAACTTACCAACGAACAAACTGCTACTAACTCGTTAAAAGAGCTTGTAGAACATTTAATGTGAGTCGTGAACAAAGGCTTAAGAAAAAGCGATAAAATTCTCTGTTCTCATTCCTTCCCACTTGGATTGTAAGCTTAGCTACTTGTCTAATAAAAATGGCACAGTGGTGTAGGCAAACTATTTTGATTTATATGCCCCACTGCAAGAGCACGTTAGCATGTTTTTTTTTGCCGTTCTCATTGATAGGATGCTAGAGGTGATGCACTTTTACTCTTTAGTCAACTTGACATTTCGTATGTTTTTGTTGTTATTCCTGTCATCTTATTTTATAGAATTATTTTTGTTTTATACACAAGTAGGTTTCCAAAGACTTCTCTCAGGGTTCATACGCTCCTTGAAAGACGGGGAATTTAATGTGTCTATGTTAAAGGCCTGGGAAAGTCCTTTATTTGCTCTGGGCCTTGAAAAGTCCTGGAATTTCCATGTTTCAACATTTATTTTTGAAATAGTTGTGAAGAATGGCTGTAAAGACCATGATTTAAGATTCACTGGGGCGTGAAATATCTAGCCTAAAGATAGTCGTGCCCATGGGTTTGGATCTCTATAAGGGAAAGGGGATACAGTGTTAACTTCTTTTAAAAATGCATTAGCGCTACTTTAGATGAAATACAATGTTGTTTTCTTTAATTTCCAATATTTAAAAATCTTAATGAAGTTGCTCTAAAACCGTCATTTGCAATAATCCTTTTAATATTTTTGACTACCTATTAACACTTTAAGCACTTATAATTACAGTTTTGCACTAAAATGCCCGCTGATAGCTGTTAGTTCATCTCCCATCCACCTTAGCGCTTAAATTCCTGTTCAAGCCATACAGAATATATACTGAATCTAGAATGATTACACTAACCAATAAGCTAAGGCGAGTGAAGTAAGTGACACTAAAGTTAGATTACTATTTTTATAGTCCTATCTGTTTATTAAATTTAAAGAAAAGTTATTGTTTTCCCATATTTTTTAAATTTGGTACGGTTTATAATTTTTTTTCTTTCTTCTATTTAATGTGTTTAGCTTTTGGCAGTATGATAAATAGCAGTTTTAGTCCTTAAAAAGTCCTTGAAAGGTCCTTAAATTTATGCTTCATATGTCTGCAAGAACCCTGTTTTCTACTCATAAGGTTCTATGTGATGTAGGCACAAATCATTAATTATTCCAATTCATGTTTATTCTCTGTCTGAAATTATTAGTTATCAGGCAAGCAACCTTTTAGGTACTTGCACCGAACGCAAGAATTCTTTGTTTAAAACCGCTCATTCAAGTGAGTACATCTAAACCCAAATGAATGCTTCATGCAACTGTTCGTGTGCATTTTTGTCACTTAGGCTAACCAAACTAACATTCTTAGAGCATTCTTGAAGCATTCTAGAAAATTTGGTGGAATAAAATCAAGCATTTAAATAATGCTCGCTACACGTTTCCAATATTTGAGAATTTAGACATAGTGAGGGAAGAATGAGAATTCACTCGCTTGGTCTAAGCATTCTTAAGAAACGGCAAGCTCATTTATTTCTTTAATTACACCTACTCAACACCTTGATTGAAAGTCATACATTCTTTTGAAAATAACTCTCTTGAAACTTTCAAACTTTTATCTTTCAGCTTACTTACTTCTAAAAACTATTTTTGAACACAACTAAGTTACTTTTATTTTATTCTTTTATCAACAATACCATGAGGTTAATTTCAATATTTTCTTTTACATATTGTATGTATAAATAGACCATGTTCACTGTCTAGAACATAATTATTAAAATATTCCTGCCTTCAAAGCTAACAAGGAATATGAACATATGATTCTAACCAGGGCTGTGGAATCGATACACAAAGCCTTCGACTCAGACTCCTCTATTTTTTGTCTGACTCCAATTCTGATTCATACTCCTTCAAAAATGGTTAATGCAGGCCTCTATTAAATATAACAAATTTACTGCCGTAAAATACTCCAATATAGATGACTTCATGGGTAGATTCTTTGACGTTGTGAATACCTTTATTTAAATAAATTTGTCAATCCAAATTACAAATGTGGGTTCTAAGTAATTAAAAAAGTTTAAAATCAAAATATTATATATATATTATATTTGTTATAAATTATAAGTGGTTATTTTGAATTCTGACTTTGTGTGTTTTTACCGACTCCATCCAAAATTGCTTCCGGCTCCACTGTAATTTTAAAACCACACACTTGTACAATTTGACTTTATTTCACATGCCATGCATATATAAGTGTGTCCAGCAACCTGTGAAACCTAGGAAATAAGAAAAAAAGTAATTTCTTAAAAAAAATACACAACTTTTATTTTCAACTAGCGATCCTGCGCATTGCCTGTGACCCACTGTAAATATGTTAAAAATAGCCTAACTAAAAAGCTGATTAAAAATTTAAAAATCCAGTTTTGAGGTTCATTCGTCCACCTATGTTAAAATTTCAGATCTCTGCGTGCCATAGATTTGGCTGGATATCGCACACCACCAAACAAACACTTTTATTACTATAGATAATATAAATAACACATTTCTTCCAGTTAATACACACCTCGAATCTATTTTAACACAGCTATCCCATTTCCCAAGGACCCGCCTCGGTGGCGTAGTTGGCTAACGCGCTAGTCGTGTTGAGCTCGACTGCTGAGGACGGGGAGATCGAGGTTCAAAT